>JAGGAR010016001.1:46503-87232 GCA_017657315.1 Termitomyces sp. K1Ag
GACCGGCGTCACATAACCTGCATTCTGTCCTTGTCCGAATGACACAAGTCAAAGGATCAGGCTGCATAAATATTTACCTCTTCTTCTTGCGACACCAGAATACTCTGAATGTATGTGCACATATATGTCATGCAAAACAGCGAGAGCAACTCTCAAGACAATCATGTGAGCTAACAATCCCAACAAAAGTAAGTACAGGACGATAAGTTCGCCACGTCTTCTCATCAATCAAGTTCTATGTTTGATATATCACCGCAGCATGTGGCTGGTTGAGAAGATAGCTGTCGATATTTGGTTGGCTGACTGAATATGATTCTGGGCCAATTATCTCGGTACCTATTTAACCCAGATTAAATCCCTAATTGAGTTGGATAAAAGTCAAGGCAATAACTTACTGCACGTAGCTTGAATTGATTCTTTTTATCCATCAGGACAAAGTTGTCCATTGCTCTGGAGTCATCATTAGTCTCAAGAAATGAAAAAAATGGGAAAGATGGAGCTCACTTTTGAAGACCTTCTTCGCCGAAAGGTATCTCCGTATCACCAGTCAAGAGTGTTCGAAATACCAAAGGCTCGCGCTTCTGCGCAGCAGCAAAAGATGATCGCATCACCAATGAGGGGTGGAAGAAGTCCTTGACTCCGTTCGTAAACATCATAGGAATAATCCAGTGCTGCCCAGCTGCCTTAACCTTCGTCTCAGCCAACTCAACAAGCATAGCCGGAGTCAGCGACAAAGGAACAGATTCCAATTTGACGAATTTAAGCATGACCTCGAGATTGGATTTGTCATCGCTCATCACCCACGCTAGTATATCTGCCGGTTGTGTAGATACTGTTATTCGTAGCATGTGGGAGTTGGCCTTGGAGAAGTCGGTGAGAAGCGACATATTTGTTATGGCGTATGTTTGGAGGAGATGCATGAGAAGTGGGCAGGCGGGAAGGCGGGTTGCGAACTTCATGGCGAGATCAGGGTATTCTTCGCCACGGCTGCCGTTCGTGACGATCGGGGATCTGCATTTGGCTTTGTGTTCGGGCCTGGAGAGCTTATGAGTAAATTGTACTTTTTCCACAAAATTGATACTCACCAATCTGCAACCTGACACTTTGAAGAGAATCAGGCAATCGTGTGGAAGCACGAAGCACACTGCTACTGTTTACCTGTTTAGAACAATAATGTGTGAACTTACACTGGTCATAAATTCTGCCATCGGTAACATCTTCGCAAAAAACAAAAAAAAAAATGGAAACTGACCCTAGTGCAGACTTTGAGTCCGTTTGCACCAACGATCCCACATCGATGACAACGTCGCTCGCCGCGTACTTGTGCCAAGTCTGACTTGGTTTCTTGTTGCGTTCCAGCAATGTTCTTGAAGTCCTTGTCAAAGTCCTCGTGATGCAAGGTTATGAGCTCTGGGCCGGCCATGGGAGTTGATAATTTAAATTAGCGTGTCGGAAAAGTCCGTTCATTTCTGATTTCATTCGTTCAGCCAATCAGATTCCATGTTTTCTAGTCATGTGATCGCGGACAAATGAACGCGACGCGTCTTGGAGAACGGTTCGGCTCCGAAAAGTCATTAATGCTTCAAGCATGCCATATGTAAGTCTCAAAGCTGCCACGAGATTTCTTCAAAGTAGTGAGCTCCCTCCTTGTGCTGTACTTGAGCAAAGCCAAACATATCAAACTGTCGATTGTTGATGTCAACCCTTAATGATCTCGAGCCATCTTGTGATGAGATTGAATTGTTACACCGTGACCTAATAATTAATTGAAGACCAGTCTACAGGAAATAGAATAATGGATGGCATAATGCAGGGTATGTAAGGGAAGCGGGAAGCGATACAGTATTCCACGCTAAGCAATGAGTCTACTTGATACAGTGAGGTTGCGGCCATGCGCGGACGAGTCATAGAGGTGGAGAGGATAGTAATACTAGTGTGTGTATGGGAGTATCGTTCTACAATCTGATTAGGCGCTCTAAAAGGTGTGGAGCCGAAGTGGAAGGCCGAATTAGGGACGGCGCTTGTTTACTGCGGTCCAGCAGCTGCGAGGTTAAACGCCCCGAGGATGACTTCCCAGGCAAGATCGATTGTGTCCCACAGCTCGTGATCGTAAAGCCCGAGGGCAACCATGGTCTGCCAAAGTTCCTTAACATGCGCAGCATGTATAGTAAGGGTTTGTGGGTTTCCAGAAGCAGACAGGCAGAGGTATGACGATAGCTGATGGAGCGTGGGCCCTGATGCAAGAGCTCCCCTCACTACGTCGTGAGACAGAGACTGGAGGAATGCTGTCGGCATAGGGAAGAGGGCTCTCAAGACAGTCTCCAAGCGATGGTGGTACATGAAAGAATGGAGAATGGAGAACGCTGCAGGGGATGGAACGGAAAGGGGTAGGACAGGCAGGTGAAGGGTTGATGAATGGGGCTCTTGCTGGGAAGATGGAAGGCGAGGAAGCTGGGCACAATGAGAAGCAAGGACTAGGGAATGCACGGGTAACAGTGTTGCCATATCAGAGGGATTTTTTGATGAGGTAACAGCGAGAACATGTGTAGGGTAGCTCGACTGTGATCCTGGAGTCGTTATCAGGGGTACGTTGAGGGAATGGGGCAGGCGCGATCGCGGTGCTGAGCTCGGCATGTGCGATGGGGCGAGGGCAGAAATCCCTGCGAGCATTCTACATAGACGCTTAGTACCTTTGATGAGATAGAATGGAAAGAAATCACGTACTCGTTGGCGTTGGAGCGAAGACGCTTTCTGATGTATTCAGCGGGTACATCTGCGAGCTCAGGGGCTGCAGCAATGATAGCTTCACGAGAAACCTCTGCAAAAGGCGGTCGTGCAAGAGTACGAGGAAGCTGAACAGCAGGACCGAGACCCGGACTGGGTACCGAGGGTCGACGCGGAGCGTGTGTGTAGCTGTGAAGGTCGAATACGGTGGGGTGGGACGCAACTTGAAACATGGTGAAGTGATAGAGTAGTCGATAAGTGATAGGACGCGGTGCAGTGCTGGTGCTAGAAATAAATCTGTGGTTAAATACAGCCACGCTGCCATAAGCGATCGAGATCGGCCCACTTCCATTTTGGGACATTCGTTTGTTGGCCAGGGTCCTTCGTCCCTTCCACGCCCTTTGCATTTGGTTGTCCTTGTTCAAACATGGTCAGCCCTCCACAGAAGCGCCCTTCAACTCTGTCTCCATCACAACGCCCTTGTACTCTCTTAGTTATTGGACATTCCCTTGTATTTGCGGTCGAAAAACTCTAACATCTCCATGAGAGCTATAATGGGGACCCACAACCTCATCTGAACCATAGATCACAAACAGACGGGAAAAATCTTTTTGATCCCCACGTCACAACCGTCGGGTAGCTGCGGGCAGCACTGGGCAGCGTCGGACTCACGCGCACCAGCTTTTCAGTACTCGGTGCCCACCTGCCTTTTTCGGAGGATTTGCACCGGAATCATGTCCTCGAGACCAATGATCCTTGTTCCTTGGTGGGCATTGCCTTTGACTATGAATCAAACACAATGGATGATCAAATTCAAAGAGCCTTTATGACGATTCGGGAAACGTCGCTGCACGTTCACACACTTCAACTTCTGTATACTTTTGTACGCCCTTGTGAGGGCCTCTTATCCTGGCACCCGTTTCCCGAGTCATACACGTGTCGATAATTCAATCAGGCCACCTGAGCTATGTTCCTTGGGTTCTCACAGGTCTTCATCAAATGATAGACCGAGTGCATGCGGACCCAGATATTTTTGTTAACCAAATCCGGCAGTCTCTGCCTTTCGGTCTCTGTCTTTCGGTCCTGTGTCAGCTACTTCCGCAACAGTACGACATATCTGTGCGTTGGCTCGGAAATAACACCAAGACCTCCAACCATGAACCTCTTCTTGAGTGCTTGAGCGCTCACCGCCGTGCTCGATATGTGCATGCGGATTTCATCTCTATTGTTGCTTTCGCGACTTCTACGGTGATTCCATCATTGCGCCCACATCCGTCTCCATTCCATCTTTCATCCCTGTTTTCAGTTCATCTCGTCCTCATATCGGAAGGAAAATGTTCCCGTATTCGACATTATCTTTGCCATTGCTCATCTCTTTGATTCTCTCGTGCTTTCTTGCGTAAACGGTCCCTTGAATAAACCATTGCGAAAGGTTCGAACATCTGTAAGTTTTGCTAATTACGGATCACTTCGGCGACCGTTGCGCCTGATGTGGATATCGGCAAAAGGCTGCTTCTACGTCGCGTGCGCCAATCCCTCAGAACCCGCCCTGACATTTTTTCTTCAAACGCGTCCATTCTGCCCTTTTCAATCGCCTCCATCACGTATGATGCATCGTCCGCGTTACACTAGGATACACAACCCAGTCCTTACCGGTACACCGATGACAAGCATCCGAGTCGGACCCGTATAATCAACATCTCCTTGATCATGGTCAGACAATGATGATCCCGCGAAACTCACGAATTCTAATTCTACGCGAAAACATGTGTCGCAGTACCGAACAGAGCCGAACAGCCACGTTTATTTTTTGCTTATTGTCTTGCACTACATACCGCATCATAGTATTCCAGGAACGATAAATCTAATCACTGATATGATGGTTTGGACGGCTACATATTCAGCCGATGCTCAAAGTTCAACATTCGCCTACTTATCGACGCCTACAAACATCCTCGTTGCAGGGTCCCGTGTTTCCTCCCCTTTCGCTGCCACTAGGTTTACATTCCAAGTCGCAATTTTTTCTGAGATGAAACAATTGGATGGTCGATCATAATGGGCGTTTGTCGTGCCACGCGGCGCAACGAGGCTTAGTGTGGACTCAAAGGCATCCCACATCTGAAGTCTATGAAAAATCTATGGGCCTGGTCATAAGCTTCACCACCGTTTCAATCCCTTTTGGTATCGTTTGTCTTCTATTTGTTATGTGGCTGAAATGTAACCACCACAATCTTGATCTCTTTGTCTCTCTTTTCTGGATCTGTTGGCGGTGTAGTATGCGCGAACGGGCTTGTTCGTCATCATCTTTATCTCAATGGCACCTTCGTAGTTCCGTATCAGGGCTGAGCGCTAATGGGTTATCCCGTATATGCTCAAGTTTCAATCCTCGTACAATTATCGGACCGGTGGCCTTCGTTCACCGATCTTTGATAGAACTTGTATGCGTACTCTTCCGGCGAACTAGCACACTCACAAGTACGTATGTCATATGTCCTACGGATACGACATACTGATTATTTCCCCACACAACCGAAAATGTACATGCTGTCATGAGCTCCCGAAAACTTGGCTCTTTCTCTCTGATCGCAGTTCTGTTACAGATTAGGAATTGTCGGAAGCTATGTATATGCATCGCCCATTCGGAAGTGACGCGATTTCAAGCTTCGGCCTATCGGGAAAGCGTGGGTTGTTTTGAGTACAATGGACGAATAACTGGCAAGGACGGCGGTGAATAACATTAAAGGAAGGTTAATACATCATTACGGGAAGTAGAGATTCTCAGAGGCGATTAATACTGTGACTCTTTTGACTCGTGTGCTCTAGATTTTCCTGTGTCATTTTCTGGGAATTGCTTGATAGTGCGAGAAAATTCCAATCACGGTGTGTTCGGTAGTAGGCTGGTTACTGATCTGCCTTGATCATGAGTGGCCCTTCGACTATTTCATCCGCTCTCGCCAAGGTCTTTATGTAGAAGTAGGGTGACCAGAAGTTTTCGTTATGTGACAGATTTCTTGAACCACTCATGCTGAAAGATCAAATGCCACTGAGATGGAGAGGCAATTTTATGATGACGTCAGTCATTTGTTCTTTCTGATCAACGACCATCACGTTCAAATTACCTGACAAACACAGGTGGCAGTATGGCTCCCTCAGCCTTAGTCCTGATTGCAGATGGCACTGAAGAAATGGAGTTGTAAGCTTCTTTGTTATAGACATATCAAAGAACGGGTGATTCATGTCGATCAAGCACCATCACCTATGATACTCTCGTCCGTGCAGGCGTTGTAACGAAATCCGCCTTTGTTCCCGAGAACGAAGGGCCTCACGCAGCAAGTCCACCCTTTGCCAAGGGTTCTCGCGGAATCAACATAATGCCAGACCTTTATCTCGATAGCAAAGATTTCGGTCCTGTTCGCTGCTGTCCTTCTGCGATTGAACGACATTAGCCTCACATGTGGACAATCTAGGACAAGTATGACCTGCTGGTAATCCCAGGTGGTGCTAAAGGTGCAGACACTATGTCAAAGAGCCCGACTGTAAAAAAGCTGGTCCGCGATTACCTTAATGCAAACAAACTGGTTGGTATGATCTGCGCAGGTTAGGATAGTGATCGCCCCCGATGTATCTCTGACTCAAACTTTGAAATTAGGAAGCTTGGCAGCGCTCACTTCAGGTCTCCCGAGGCAACCTCTGACATCTCATCCGAGCGTCAAGGCGCAGCTTGAGGGTGTGAAACCTGACTTAGATCTCAATCTGGCAAGTACTAAACAGTCTCCCGACAGGTTTCGATTATTCCGAGGATTCTGTTGTCATTTCTGGGAATCTCATCACAAGGTAAAAGTGTTTCGCGATCGCAGGTCAGAGTATATGATTGATTTCAGCTCTAACAGTCGTGGCCCTGGTTAGTCTTCGTCATTTCTTCTTTCGTCTCAGTCTGCTTGAATCGGGCATCAGGAACTGCCTTTCCCTTCGTGTTTACATTGGTCGAGCGACTCTGTGGAGCAGAAAAGCGTGCGGAAGTGTTCAAACCTATGGTGTTCCCCGCGGGTAATACCTTCTGAACCGGCACTACGATATTCAGGGCCCCCTTTTCGCGTATACTCTGTCTAGAAATGTACGAGGTCCATTGCTATTGGTGGATGCGACCCATCCAGGAATGAGCTTTTCGCATGTTGATACCCTTCTAATTAAGTCTTATTCAGGAGAGAAAAGAACTTGAAGATAACGCGGAATAAGACAAGTGCTTTGTCAGAGTACGACTGAACAATATAATAAAGTCTGTCATTCAACATTACAAGTGACAAGCGCAAAGAAACTGGTACTTCAATCAATCATACATATATAGATACACCTGAGTTTGTCACCACTACGCGGTGCGTGCTGCTGCAGCTTTGATGACTTCGGTCGCCTTCTGTGCTGCTGCATCTTTGATGACTTCGGTCGCCTTCTGTGCTGCTGCATCTTTGATGACTTCGGCCGCCTTCTGTGCTGCTGCAGCTTTGATGACTTCGGCTGCCTTCTCGGACATCTGCAAGAAGTCTCTGTAAATCATACGTGAGTTATCCAGAGGAGCTTCAGATTACTCGCCATATAGGTCGGGGTGGTCACGAAAAACCCGGGAACCAGAGGCCAAGCGCTGGTATCAACAACCCTGAGGTTGTTCACCCCTTTCACTTTGAAGTTACCATCAAGTACGGCATTAGGATCTAGAACATTGTTTGCACCAGTTCAAGTTTTCCAGCTGTTGTTGCTTACCATTGTCTGGCCCAATCGCATTGGTACAGCATGCGTGATGACCTGCAATCAGGGTCAGAGACAGGGCCTGGGTGGGTCAAAAAAGTACCCACCGAAGACATGATCATGTATATACTGCTCGATACCAGCATCCGTTGTCAGATTAGATTCATGAGCAAGCTCTCGCACAAAATGACTAAGTGGCGGCGAGTTGGCAAGTTTCATGGCACGTTTGATACCCTCCCGAATGGCAGCGACATCTACAGGCCCGTTAGACGCTTGGAAGTGTAACTTCTGAATGTACAAGGGGTCTTGTGGGTGAGAGCCTGTTAACTTTACAGTGCCCCTTGAAGAGGGATGACTTTTGAGGACAACCGCTGTCAGACCATTATGAGTGCCGTTCGCGGTCCGCCCTGTCTGACCTCTGACGAAACCATGGAATTCGACAGGACTCCAGTACGTCATAATGTCGGGTGCAGGTAGGCTGGGAGAGGACGGCGTCATAATGTCGGGTGCAGATAGGCTGGGAGAGGACGGCGTCATAATGTCGAGTGCAGGTAGGCTGGGAGAGGACTGCGTTATAACTGCGTACATGGGACCGGCAAGGGCATAAGCATTCTGATGGTTATGAGTAAGCCAATATTCAAGACAAGGATCTTGGGCAGGGTCGGAAAGCCATTTACAACCGTCAAACATGGTGAAATTGTTCTTCATGTGCCAATTGACTGGAACTTCATCGTGATCTGAGGATATCATATAAGGTTCAGAGATCCTGAGCTACGATGAATCAATCACCTTGTAAATTGTTACCAACACCCGGAAGGTGCACTATAGGTTCAATCCCGAACTGCGATAGCTGAACCCTATCGCCAATCCCGGAAAGCATGAGCTGAGGTTGATTTATTGGTCAATGATGAGGGCAACGCTGAATCGTAATATATACTCACAAGCTGGGGACTCTGGAACACGCCGGCACTAACGATGACTTCATGTCTCGCCGTGACATTCATAACATTCGAGTTGAGATTTTGATCTTTCCCCTTGAAATTGCCGGCGACTGGCAGAGCAGCTCCTTTAACTACTTGCACACCATAAGCCGTGACGGTCGAGCTAGAGTTGCACAAGAGAATCTTCGTGGCAAGAGTGTCCGGCAATATGTGAAGCCCAGGATTGGATTGCTGAACAGCTGCTAACCTCTCGCGTACAGAGGATCGCACATGGTTCTCATCAATAGAGAAGATCATGCCGCTGGCGCCCACCGCTGAATCGCCTAGTCTGCTGTTGAGGTCTGGGATGGGAGGGCCAACCACCAAAGGGTCCCGCTGAGCCACAAATGCCCCGATCTGCGCATCTAAAGAAGTTCAATAAGGGCAGGTTCAGACAGACGCTATGAATGAGCCGACCAAAGAAGGAATGATTTGCAGCGAAAATATCCATCGGGAGACTGCTGGTCTTCAGCCACCCACTAAAGCCATGATCTGGATTCGGAGGTAGGAGATAGAGGTTATTCTCGATGAGGGTAAAGTAATTCTGCATATTGTCTCTCGACCACGTCGGGTCGTTGAATGTGGTCTCCAGCCAATTAAAAACTTGTTCGGTACCAGCGATAATGTTGACCATGTTATTATGGATCTTCAAAGCAAAGTCATACTGGTGTCTATCAATCCATTGTAAACACTTACTGTTGAACCTCCTAGACCACTAGCCCTGGGATACCTGTCAACGTGTCAGAATTCCGATGTTTTGAATAAACAAAAGTCCACAACTCGACCCACCATTTATCATTTGCCGTGTCGACGGAGGAACCAGTGGAGTATTCTTGATAGCTATAATTGAGAAAAATTTGTGGATCTTGAGAAATAGGTATGTTGAGTTATTGATGCCATGGAACCATCATATTCCATTCAGCCTAGATACCTTGAAGTGCCCGAGCAGTGTACAATGGAATCGTTGTATTCAAGTCATTGGTTGTGTTGTGGCCAGCATCTACAAGAAGAACTGAGGAATAACTGGGATGTTAGCGAAAGTTCAGGTGAGGAGTCAAACAAGAGATTGACCTGAGTATCCGGCCTCTGCAAGCCGGGCTGCAAGAGGTCCACCTCCAGCACCAGCACCGACGACGACGAAGTCGTAGTCAGCATTGGTGGTGTTCGAGCACGCAGGGAGTGCAGCACGCGCAACGCCGATGATGAAATAAAGAGCCCAAACAGTCAATGGGGAGAGCATTTGAAGTTGGTGAACTTTACACTGATAATTCACTCTTTATATGATATTAGCGGACAACAGCCTAAGGCATTCTAGCTGTCATCAATGGTTCATCTTCTCGGGCTCCAATACTTGTCAAAATCATCTTGGTCAGATGTACAAGATCTTCAAGTACCATACCGAGTATGAAAGAAGAATGCATACTCTTTGAGGCGCAATCCCGCCAAGGAATTAGCGACGCGCCATATGTCACGTCTTAGAGGCAGAATTACAGAGCAAGGAACGTCTACTTCGGCTCGGACCCGGGTTTTGCCTTGCAGATGGAAGTCTTCAAAAAGAAGATAACTGGACGCTATCGGCTCCGGTAAGGTTATGTCTTAGAGGCAAACGACATCCATGTGCCATGTCTTGCTCACACTTAGGCACTTTCCGCCTCAAACTTTAAAAATATAAATGGAAGGAGGCCTCAAAATATGACGCCACGCGTGATGCAAAACCAAAAACCCACCAGTATAATACACGCCTCCTCCCGCCTATGAATTTCCCGATATATTCTTAAAGTTTGAGGTGATATCTCAAACAACATCCCTATTCAGAATATCCGTATTCCAAACTGCACACCTGCCATACTCTTGCATTGCAACCAAATTGTGTGAGTGTTGAACTGCAGTGTTTGATAACCGAAAGGGCCTCCATCACCGAAATTACTGGAATGTCATCTGTGTGCGCTTCTATGGGATAGTTGACGTGAATTGAACGGAGCAATTTGGCATGGGCGAGACATTGTCCAAGGCTGGACTGCAGGTATGCAATATCAGGAGGTTTCAAGAGGGAGATAAAAGAAAAAGTGAGCTTACCAGTGACTCCGGTTCAACAACAATGAATAGCTGTTGCAAAACTGTGCACTGCCGACATATCTCCTCAATCGCAGTCAAGCTGATGAGCATACGGTGTACAGAGAACCGATTAAGGCGGTGTCCGTGAGTCGTCACTAACTGTGACCAGAATTGTTCTGTCCAAGGGGACTCGTAGAATGCGCCAGGAGAGTATATATGGAAGTTCCGAAGCGGCGAAGCAGACAGAAGGGACAGGACGTCGCTCATCCACGTGTCTAATGGAGATTGAGGATGCACAGTGAGTGTGATGGCAGAGAGCTCTTTAAGAGCACCTGCTTTGAGACACAGTCGGCTGAATTCGGCCATGTCCTGCCTTGAAACTCAGTACTCTTTACCATTGGGCATAGAGGTACTTACGAAGTGGGGAGAGATACCTTCGATGCCGAGGCCAACCAGGCCCGCTGTGTTGTGCGAGAGGACGGCCCATATTCCTCTGTGAGTAACCTTCACACAACCAGTAAGATACAAGTTTTTGAGGTTGTACAAGTTGGGTGCAAGAGTCTCTAAGACGTTGTCCGTAATCAATGGCGACGCCTGAGCGATATGTCAATTGTGGCCTTGAAAAGAAAACAGATTGAAGCCACTTTACAAATGACATTAAGGCTCTGGAGAGTTGAACCAGTCATCGAAACCCATGGGTGCAGTATTTGAACGACCGGATTACTTGGCATTATCAATGATAATCGCGACAATCGCGTAAAGTTTTGCAGAAGCGTCGGATTGAAGTTTCCCTCACTGCGACCATTTATTTCGAGATCATTAAGTACTCCAGATATTTGCAAAGCTTCAAGAATGTCAGAAGTGAGAGAGCCATCTCGAGTCCAAGTACAGGCCCGCAGATTGGTGCAATTCCGCAACCCTCGGAGGACAGCACATGCTAAATTGTCGTCAGCTGTTGCTTTGGGAAAATCACGGATCTCTACGAAGATATAAATTGAGCAAAGCGTAGCGTAGCCGTGTTACCGGGACAGACCAAGCCGCTGTACGTGTTTCGCCAAATGTGAACAATGAGCGAGCGTCGAGAACAGTTGGATCACCTAGATTTTTATGAATACTTTGTTTTCCAACTCGCTCGCAGGAGAAAAATTATGTTTTACCTTCGTCTTTCCCTCCCGTTGCCATGCGTATATGGATACTCGTTCGTAAAGCCTTGGGATAGCAAAACCTTGAAATGTCTTGTTAACAAGACAACTGGACGCGAGATGTTGGGGTCTGACGATAAAAGATATAATCAGAGGCAAAATATCCACAGGTAGATCCAAGAAGACAACCATATAAACAGTGGAGAAGAAGTGAGGTGCAACGTCAGGCCTTCAGGATCTGGAATAATCAGATTAGATCTTTTCACGATTTGGCGCAGACACGAATGACAAACACAATTGCCAAATCAAGGTTAGGTCTCACGGGACTCATTCAACTCGGCCTAAGTCACGGCGCAATCCCTTCTTGACCACTGACCACCACCATCTATACCATGGCGGACGCAGACGACAGTCACATGTTTGACTCAGACCCGGTTGCACCCGACGAAGAGGAGGAAAATGACCAAGAAGACGTTAATGACAACGAGCATGCTATCTCTAGGCGGCGATCGCGGTATGACGATGAGGAGGAAGACGAGGAGGAGGAGGAAGAGGAGGAAGAGGAGGAAGAGGAGTTGTCAGGGAAGAAAGCAAAGAAACGAGCCAAGGTGTGCAATTCCGAAACTTGGACAAACCTCACAGACTACAAACACGCATATTCAGCACCGGCACAAAAAATCCGCATTCCTCGATCTCGAGGCCGAAGTTAGTGAAGATGATGAGGAGGAAGAGGATGATGCAGAATATGGACATGGTGCGTCTCTCGTGCCAAAGCTCGCCGCTTTTGCAGACCTGATTGTTAATGGGGTCATTCAGACGACTTCATTGACACCATTGATGATGTGGATGATGGTGCACGGAGACATTACGCTCTACTCGACAAAAAGCGTCAAATCGACGAAGAGGACGACAAGAGTCCTGAACAAATTGCTAAGGACCTTAGAGAACGTCACCGACGGCCTACTGTTCGATATACCGGCGACATGAATGAAATACCTCAGCGTCTCCTTATGCCTTCTGTCCACGATGCCAATTTGTGGCAGGTGCGAGTTCGGGTAAGTGCCAAGTCTCAGCTCCGTATAGTCAGACACTAACACGTCGCTGGAAAGCCTGGAAGGGAGCGTGATATTGTCTTCAGTCTTATGCGAAAAGCGCTTGATGTCGAATACACTGCCAAACCGCTCAACATTCTTTCCGCTTTTCAACGCGATTCTCTGCCGGGGATGATATATGTGGAAGCTCGCAGCTCAAAACAAGTCAACGAGGCTTGCAATGGACTTGTCGGCGTCTTCCCTAGTCGTGGCATTACCCTGGTACCCATCGAGGAGATGGCCAGCCTACTCCAGATCAAGAAACAGGACTTGACTGTCACTCCCGGCAGTTGGGTCCGCATTCGACGTGGCAAATATGCGGGAGACCTGGCCCAGGTCATGGATATCACCGAGAACGGCGAAGATGTTGGCCTGAAGTTCATTCCCCGTATTGACTTGACCCCGCGTGATGAGGGTGCGTTGGATGCTGCAGGAAAGAAACGGAAGAAGCCAGCGGCAGGCGCCACTACCCTGCGCCCACCACAGCGCTTATTCAATTTCGAGGAAGTCGTCAAAGTCTACGGCCGTAAAAGTGTGTCGAAACGTAACCAAGTCTACGTTTTCCAAAATGACACATACAAGGATGGCTTCATCGAGAAAGATTTTAAGCTGAGCGGGTTGATCTTAGAGGATGTAAATCCTACTCTGGACGAGATCACGCAATTTTCACGCCGCCAAGACGGGGAGGGAGACTCTTTGGTGGATCTTTCCGTTATTGCAGAAGCTTCACGAAAAGCAGCCATTTCTGTTCTTCAGCCGGGCGATCATGTCGAAGTTTTCGAGGGCGAGCAGGCTGGTGTTCACGGTACTGTCGAAGAAATAAACCAGGACGTAGTCATCATTACGGCTGTGGGCGTGGATATCGAAGGACAAAAGGTCGAACTCCCCGCGCGGAGTGTGAGGAAGAGGTTCAAGCCCGGAGACCATGTCAAGGTGATGTCTGGTCAAAACATTGATGAAACAGGTTTGGTGGTTGCCGTGGCCGACAATGTCGTGACATTTTTATCCGACATGTCGATGCAGGAGGTGTGTCTTGTTCATTTCGGTGGGGGTCATCAACTTATACTTTTCTTGAAAGGTTTCTGTGTTCTCCAAAGACCTACGAGAAGCTGCCGAAGTAGGGTCAAGTACCAATGTTGTCGGGAACTACGAACTTCATGATCTGGTTCAACTTGAGTACGTATTCGACGTTTCCGTATGAAATTTTGCTGATTTTGCCGTCGAACCCAGTGCTCAAACAGTAGGCGTGATTTTCAAGACAGAACGGGATTCCTTCCGTGTGCTCGATCAACTTGGACAAATTCGTCTTGTACAGCCTCACCAGATTTCAATGCGACGAGACTCAATCCGAGCCATCGCTACTGATTCAGAGGGTCACGAATTGCGGATCAATGACAACGTCAAGGAAGTCGACGGCGAGGTCTGTCTCTTCCATCAGATGTCAAAGCGTACTCTAACTAGACTTCGCACAGGGGCGAAAAGGACGGGTACTACATATACATCAGTCTGTTTTTGCATTCCTTCACAATCGGGAAATCGTCGAGAATGGTGGTGTCTTCGTCACTCGTGCACGATCACTTGCGTCTATCGCCCCCAAGGGTAACCTCCTGCGACCAGGGACAGATCTTTCCAAGATGAATCCTACCATTGGTCCACCTATGGGCGGTATGGTAGGATCTGGCACTATGGGTCGTGGCCCGCGAGATCGTGATATTGGACTCACGGTGTGCGTGGTGAAAGGTCCACATAAGGGCTATGTGGGAACAATAAAGGATGTCAACGGGACAATCGCCAGGGTGGAACTGAGGACTGGAAACAAGGTGGTTTCTCTGGAGAAGGACAAATTGCGCGAGAGGTTGTAAGTGCCTTACCTGTCAAGTCATGGTTCATGACGGATGATTTGCATAGACCAAATGGACACCTTGTTGGTTTGACTGGCCGGGGATCTTCTGCACGCAGTGTATCTAATAATCATTTTGGAGCTTCAGGTGGGGGCGGCTACGGCGGTGGCAATATGGGCCCTCCACGTCCCTACGCCACTAATGGATCCGCCACGCCCGCATGGAATTCTTCTCGTACTCCCAATCCTTATGCAGCAGAAGGTCGTACGCCAGCCTGGAACGCATCATCTCGTACGCCAAATCCTTACGCAGACGGTGGCAAGACACCTGCATGGAACGCATCGTCACGAACGCCCAATCCCTACGCTGCGGCAGACGGGGGCAGGACGCCGGCATGGAACGCAGGTGCTCGTACGCCAAATCCATATACAAGCGGTGCGGGCAGCAGCGGCAACGGCTCAACATGGGGAGGCGCCACGCCGGGAAGGAACGTTGCTCCACCTTCGAGCTCTACATGGGGTGGGGCTACTCCTAAGAAGACAACTGGAAGTGGATGGGGAACTAGTGCAGATAGCTGGGGATCCTCAGCACCAAGTAACGGTTGGTCAGAATCATGGGTGAGTAATCTTTGGAAACACTTTTCGTTCCCTCATGGCGTCTGTAGAGTGCTCCAACACCCGCAGCGGCAGCGACACCTTTCAGTGGGCCTACTCCTGGATATTCCGGGCCTATGTCCGCGCCAACTCCTGGTTTTGGCATGTCGACGCCAGCATTTGGTGCATCTGCACCAACACCCGCCGCCGGAGGACAAATTGATGATGAGGACACTCATGACGACGGTGAGGCAATCTATTCCTTTGAAATCAGGAAAATTACTGAAAAGAATGCAACCTTCAGGCAGCGCAGCCGGAAAGAAGCTCTGGGTCTTTAACACTGCGTTGGCAAATTATCTTCCACGAGTGAAAGTGCAGGTTACCGGCACCCGGCTCTCTAACTATCTCAATGGTGATTACGAAGGCCGCCGGGGACGTATTACTGCCTCCTCACGCGCATCAGAAGCCTTTGAGCAGACGGTGATGGTGAGGTTCGATTCTGGTGAAGAACGGACTATAAGCCTGGAATACCTGGAACCGGTCTTGCCGTCGCAAATGGAGGAAGAGGCGCTGGTGATCAATGAGAAGGATAAAAGCTTTGGGCAGGTGCTGGTTATGCGCGAAAAACCAGACGCCGACACTGTATCCGTGTCCACAAGACAACAATCCTTTGCTATCTTCGAGGTACAGAAGAATAACCTAGTCGCACTTTATCCAGCATATTAGGCGTCGATCCGAGGATGACGAAGGTAAAGATTTTGTATTTTAGCTGAGTAGTAATGCATAGTTCTCGCATCAGGCCCGCTCGAATCGTCAAAAGACACTGAGATTAGCATCTACTCAGTCGTCAAGCCGATTGACTTAGTCATACGTTCAAAAGTTTTCTGTGTTTACACCGATTCAATTTGAAGTGAAATCCAATTTCCCATTACCGACGATCTCCGTCTGCCATTGGATGTACTTAGTAGCCACTGATGTTGTCAAGAGTCAACGTGTAAATAGGGAGCTCGAGGATCATGGATTTCCACAGCGGACGCTGCTCAGACTGGATGAAATCATCCGGTTCCTAAAAGTAAGTGGTCTCGCGTTCCGCAGGCGCTTTTCCCTGTGAGGAGCACAGGTTTCCAAGAAGAGCTGAATCGCGAGTTTGGGAGACATGTATATGCTAGTCGCCGGTATGGCCAATGAGAGATCTCTCTCAGGAAAGTGGGTGTCGACGAAATGAACTTGTGTGACATGTCGTCAAACGAGTTCCAAGTCAAAATTCGAGGTTTTATCAGATGCTCAGGCTGATCGCGAAGGATTACGCGGTTCGCACGACGTTGGAGAGCGTTGAGGTTTGCCATGAAGATGCTTTATCATTGTAGACATGCCGAAAGATCAGGCCACGTCAAGCGGAGGCGGTTGAAGGGTGGGGAAACATACAACATACAGTGACTCATATGAGTCGTCCAACACTTCGTGAATTGAATGAAGCAACAGAGGATCACAAGTCAGTTTGAAAGTAAACTGAGCGATTGCCAATGCAATCATTGATCGTGATCAATGATGATTACTAGTACTAGCTACATATAATACAGTAGCAGGGTGTCTGCATTTTAGCACAAGGCGGAAGGAATTTCATGCCACCCGATTTCCAGATATTATTGAAGATTGGAGTTATTCTGCCACAGCCTGGGCGAGACAGACGATGTAACGATGAGACCGGATTCTAGGAATAGGAATAGACTAGAGACTCGGAGGTGTCCGACTCCGAGGGAGTCACCACCTGACACCGGTACCAATTGCAACTTTTCACGAACGAATCGCAGTCTGGCGAACCCAAATCCCGGCGCGAAGAAACCTCCGCCGGTCTTCTCTCGAGTCTCCTGATAATTATTCTGTTTCTTCATTGGGATTCATTATGCTTCCGTCAAATTCGCTACAAACGGGGCAGAGACTTTCAAGGATAAGTAAGGGGCAATGACTCGAAGGCCAATTTGGATATGAGAGATTTTGGAGAGCAGACGAATAATTTCAGACCGGAGGACCAACTTTCAAGTACTGATATAAAAACGTCTTCCAAGACTCTGAAGGAGCAAGAGGCGACCGGTGAAAGCTGAAGGGCAGAGTCGTACCAAAATCGTACTGAAAATTGAGGGTAGGTTATTAACAACGTTCGCAGCTGCCCACCGGGCCCGGCCGCCCGGCACAAGCGCAGAATAATTTTTGGTTTCGCATAGTAATCCCAATCCACATATGCCGTACTGCACTATTCTAAAGTTCAATAGTATCACTGGTACCGTGATTACACTCGAATACTGCTGTGATTCTACCGTGGGTCTGCCGTGGTTCCGCGGCACACGGTAGTCCACTGTACACTCACTGCAGAGTCGCAATATCCCTGAGTTGCTATTACGAATCATACTCTTTTTGAGAGCTTTTCGGGAAGCCTTTTCTGGTTAAGATGCCCATAATACGATGCTAGTATACTGTTCGGGCCGGCACTGCATCGTTCTAGATCAAGTACCTTATGCACGAACAGAGATCGATATTATCGAGAAGGGAGGTGATTTATAGGCTGATGTACCAATTGAATAATGTCGTTTGCTTATCATCAGTCACGCGAATGTGCAATTGTGATATACAAGGTAAAAACTGTTACAATCTTGAAATGATACGGAGTATAGAAAAGACAGACCGCTTGATCAAGCTTGCACCCGCATGCGCGGTCTTGCTCATGTGGCTGAGGTGAAGAACACGAGCTTCTATCCTTTCCTACAGGAAGGCTTCAAGCTCTGCGAAGTTCGGATCTACCGTATTCTGGTCCGTATCGTGATCGTTAAGGAAGGCTGTCACTGGCAAGATGTCCTCATTTTTACAGGCAATGAGCATTAAGTTACAACAAAGAAGAAGTGATCACGCACACTGTTCTTTGCAGGCTCAGGAGACTTCAAGGCGAGAAAGGACGGGAAACAGAGGTGCAATCAAGTCAACAAGACACATCTTCGCAGAGGCGCCACAGTACGAATACCATAGCCGAACTGATAATACATAAAGACAATCGTGCAGGAAGCATGTTCTATAGAACCAAATACTTTTCGAAGGTTATCTGGTTCATTTTTCGTTCTAGCCGGTTTACCAATGCTCCGAAATGCCAAATTGGAACAGGTGTGTGTGAATAGCGCAAATACGGTCTCCGACTCGTCGGGTACCGGGTTCAACTCCTCCTTCAAGGAAGTTCTGTTTTACGGCTGGCTCCGTAAGACCGTCATCAGCTTGGGACTGAGTTGTCTACTAGAGTCTAGTGTACTTCCAGAATCAGATCAGGAAGACTTGTCGGCTGACACAAAACGTAAGTGTAGATCTTGGCCTTCTTACTTGCCATGATTCGAACCATTCGGGATTCAATGATACCGGTGCTGGCTTCGTGATTTCTTATTGTCATTACTATATGGAAGTTGATTCAAAAAGCTATCTATTGGCAGCTTGATATTTGAGATACTCACGTTAGTTAGGCGATAATCATTACCACATGCTTGCCTTTTGGGTTTCTCAATCAACACGTGTGGATACTAGTATAACACCTGACATAAATCAAAAGAATTGATGTATGTAGACTGCAAGGCTCACCTAGGAGTTTGACTTCGATTTGAATAGAGCATATATCCGAAATGACATTCTATTGAATTGTGCCTTTCAGCTGTTCAGTCGCGATCAAATAGCTAGATAACACACCAGCACAAACGACGTGGGAGTGATTTATTTTGATGTCGAATGACAATATGCGCACAAATAACTGTAGTATGAAACTTTCATTTAGTATCCGGTGAAATACTGAGTTCGAATTCACTCGATACATTCAAACGCTTTTGAAAACCCGCAATAGAATGCAGGATCAGGAGGACAAGCCGTACGTCAATCGTTATCCACCATGGTCAAAAGAGCAGCAAGAAGATCGCCACACCCTGTACATCTCTGGTTAGGATACCAACATGATGGAACGAAGTAGTCTCTACGGTACTCACAATATTCGGGACTGACTTCTAGACAAACGATCATGTAATTGCTCACTAATGGAGACACAAGAGTTGTAACCCCTGGACCAAACGCTGAAGATGGAGTTCCAAGATATGTTCCGCCTCTATCGCCAGTTCAAGTCATTAACGAGAATCAACCATATGCCAGGTACAGGGCTCACGTAAAGAAAATTTATTGGATCTCTTTTCGCAAGGCCGATGACAGTGTCAACAGGACCAAGGTCACTGTGGGTTCCTGATTATGGCAGTAATTCCAAAGCAAACTCCATTGGTGTCCAATGCCCCACAATGCGATTTCAGAGTCGGACAGACTCTGTATCTCAAGCCATCGTCAGAAAAAAAGGCAACATGCACAGTACTTGGAATCGCAAGTACCGGTCAACGTCGTGAAGAGAAAACATGGAGACATAATTGAAAGTGCAGAGAGATCGCCACACAAATATATTTATGATAGATACAGATGATAGTGGACATATGAGAAGATAGAGGGTCGCTTGTGGCACGCAAGCCGCGGCGATGTGAGTAGTTATCAAAAATTAAAACCTGGCGAGGTGCTTGACAAGAGGACTTGAAGAGCTTCGTACGCATGTCTGCAAATAAGCCCGAGCCATATATACGAATTGAGACCCAGTGAGTGCCAAGAAACGTCAGCATTGGGTTCAGAGTAGTACTGGTCACTAGCAAGTCATGGATGCATTTGTCATCCAATCATATTCGCAATCAAGATCAATGATAAGATTGACACTTGTCAATGTGAATCCCAATCGCGCAATCAATCGATAAGTCATTGCAATCATGGCAGAATACTCGTCAGACACTTTCAAGCCATTGCTCAAGCGTCTGGTAGAGACTCCAGAATATTTCAGTGCTGAAGATCTCACCGTTGCGCTCAATCATCTTTTTACGCCTGGTGCCATTGAACCCACCTTGATCGGTGCATTTCTCACTGCTTTACATGTCCATCGCGTCGAACGTAGACCAGAATCTTTAGCTGCTGCTGCGTCAGTGCTACGCCGAAGGGCTCTCAAAGCTGCTGTAGAAGCTCCTGAAGTGGACTTTGTCGTTGATATTGTTGGGACGGGCGGAGATGGTTACAACTTGTTCAATGTTAGCACGACTGCTGCAATTGTCGCTGCTGGTGCAGGAGCGCGTGTAATCAAGGTTCGCTGCAATGTATTCAACTCATCGTACGTCTGAATGATTGTGTGATTTAAAGCATGGAAGCCGTGCCTCGACATCTTCATCGGGCTCTGCTGATCTTCTTGAGTCGCTCGACTGCCTCTTTACCGCTCCAACACCCGGTACACCGATGCCTCTTCCCCGCGTTCCCTTCACATTTATTCTCGCACCACATTATCACCCAGCTCTGGCTCAACTCGCGCCCTTCCGCAAGGCCCTCCCTTTCCGCACGATGTTCAATGTCCTAGGACCCCTGATAAACCCCGCGAGTCCACGTGGCATGGTGCTCGGCGTCGCGGAGCGTGAGATTGGGCCGACATTCGCGCGTTCTCTGCGAGAAGGTGGTGTCGAACGTGCCCTGGTCGTGTGCGGGTTCGAAAGACTCGACGAGATCAGCTGTGCAGGCGAAACGTGGGCTTGGGAACTACACGAGAACGGCCTAGTAACAGAGACTACGTTGTCGCCAGAGATGTTCGGTGTGTCACGGCACCCATTAAAGGATGTCGTCGGCGGATCCCCCGCAGAGAATGCTGAAACGTTCAGAAGGCTCTTGGGATTACGATCAGGCCATATTGTACCCCAAAAGCTGGTTCCTCTGTTAGACTTCGTGCTTATCAATACTTCAGCACTACTGGTAGTGGCGGGAATAGCCAAGGATTACAAAGAGGGCACGGCATTGGCGAGGGAAAGCATTCTTTCTGGCAAAGCATGGGCAGCTCTCGACCAGTTTAGATCTGCTGGAAAAGCTGCAGCACAGAAGATCACTTCCTCCGATGAGAAGGTATAAAGGATCTATTATCCAAATTGTATTCTACCAGTACAATTAAATTCTACGCTATAAGGACGTCAATTGCGGGAAAATGCCTGAAGAGGATCACAATCCTAGTTCTTTCAGCTTGTAACGCTTCTGTTGAAGGTGCCAAGTTCTACGAGGGTGCCTGTTAGTTGTGGCGCGATGTGCAAATATGGTTAGGCGTACATGTAACCATGTTCCCAAGTTCGCCAAATCTTGATAGCCTCCTCTCCTGCAGTCTCCGCTAATGTCTCGTATATGTGGTTTCTTGAGTAAAGCAGTTCTCGCCGAATGTCTGACACGACTTGTAGTGGTGCCTTGCCTTCAGCAACTGCTCGATTTGAAATGTAGTTTGCGGTTTCACCAGCAATGCTTTCCTTATAGTAGCTGGAAGGCATGATCAGCGTTTGTGAAAAATTGTCTGAGAAGGACTTACGAAAGAAGATCGTTGGTAGCCGATATCCAGAAGTTCATATCCGCCATGGTCTGGAAGCAAGTCACATAGTCCACTTGTCGGGACTTTGGAAACAACATCAAGGCGAATGCCACAGCTACTCCGGTGCGATCACGAAGGAACCACGGGAAGCGCATTGAAGCGCTTGATAATTGCAGCTTTTCTACTGAGGGTTCAATGCAAGTCCCTGAGACAAACTCAAATGTGGCGTTTATGATTGAATTGGCAAAGAAGACGGGATAGAAGTCGAACATCGCGTGGAGGACGGATGCCAAACGGTCAAGAACAGGGTCGAGTTGAGGTAGCCTGCGGATGAAGCGTTCCTCGAATGCAACATATGCCGTGATATCCTTCGACGATACATCGTCGATGTAGATTAAACACCTAGTAAGATGCGCAAGCTGTGAGTCTATATAAGTAAGGAAGACATTGAACCTAAACGTACCAGTTGTACAGTGCTATCAGTTTCTTCTCATCAAACGTGCAATCATGATATGCCAGCTAAAAAATATTAATAGATGAATGAACCGCGCTATAAATAGCCTAAGAGACGAACCTCTATCAGGCTTGCAGCCAGATGCAAGATCTTGTTCATATGGTTAGCGGGAAGCCCATGGACTTCTATCTCATTTCGCATGAACTCTTCAAGTTCTTCGTTGGTGGCACACGGTGAAGAATAATATGTTGAAAGCATTTCATGATCGTTGAGGAAACCTTTGAGAATAGTCGCGATGACCTCATCTTTAGAAGTAATCAGAATTTAGAAAGTTAAAAATGAGCGAAGCACGAACTTTGCTCTGAGGGAGTCCACGAGACATTCAGGGGAACAGGCATGATGTGGAAAATAGGTGTAATGAAGTCGACAAAAGAGGTTTTCACGAAGATACAGAACGACGATGACACCTGCAATAACCTGCTTTATACTAATGTCTGGAGAGCGGCAGTTCTGTGCCGGGAAAATGGTAGATGCCATGATCCTTGCGTTTCGCCGGACTACCGCAATGCTCCGGGTTTCAGGGGAATATCCCGCATTTGCAGGAGCAGAGTTTCGGGGTGATCTACCTTCTACGGTAGTCTCCAAATCAAACTTACAGGCCTCTCACATTATACTTGCTGTAGGACCCCAAATACTCCCCGCACGTCACCGAACATCATACGTACTGGGATCTAAACTGAAGAGGATCAATTCCTAGTCGCAAGTACAACTTAGAATCAAGCAACAAATCATTCTGTGAGGGGTCTAACAATGACAACGGGCAGATTCCCACAATAATGGTTTTAACATGGTGCTTTGAGGCTGTCCGAGCAAACATTACTGTTTTAGTACCTTGCACTTCTCTATGCTTGCCCTTCATTTCTGCCAAACTTCATAAAAGGCTTCTAGCCCAATATAACTAGCGTGTTTGTTCAAAAAGATCTATTCCTGAGAAAATATCAAGATTCAGGGCCTGCCTACCGATACAAAAACGATTGTAATCGCCCATCGTAGTTCTAGGAGAATGTAAGTAGACCGGAGAGGGAAAAGTGCAGACCACATGAAATTTGTAGAGTCACAGCTGAGATAATAAGAAACACCATATAAAAATGGTCGTCCGCGAACAGGGAAGAACAGAGTCTCCAGAGAGTGCGCGCCACACAAATTTCGGACTTCGATCGACTCGGACATATCCGATTGCGAGCGCCGCTTCGCTCCCAAGGAATTCCTACTCGTACTCCAACGGGAACTGACAACGCTGTTGATCTTCTTGTGCAATCTTTGGAAAGCAGTTGATCCTTTTCGACATTGCGAACGACCTTACATTTCAAGCCGCTTTGCGACAATACTACTCAGGAATAGTTTCATACTGATATTACACATGCGATTTTGTACTAATAGAGTATCTATGTCCATTGCATTTAAGTATGTCTATTTCTTGAATCATGATGTCGATGATCCGCCCGGGTTGGGAACAAATCAAAGATGCGCATGCACAAGCGATACGTTGGTACCACTGATAGGTATGTTTCTTCCTTGTCAACATCAAGAGTAGAAAACAATCAAGTTTTAAGAAATTCAAAATCATCATGATAGCATGTATTGCCAGGGAGAAACAACAAAGACATGGCTATATAAGGCTCTGTCAAGAATCACAAAGTTCGGATCTGTCGGAGCAGCCACAGGGCGCTACTTCTAATATATTAATCCGAACAGGGCGCCAAGGTACAGAAGATCGGAATTGGACATCTTCTATTCTTATGTTCAAAGGCCGCACAAGCTCCCACAAGTAGCTAGAATTTCGGGAATGATGGTTTTTGGCTGTACTATGTAGAAAATGTATTATGTCGAGATTAATATGGATGTCTAGCACCGACGTGTATTTGATACAGGTTCCTTGCATTGTGTTACAATGGGTTACTTTGATTTAATCTCAGGAACGGGAAATCCTTGCGAAGTGCGCATCGACACATAGATGATCAGCATTTGGTACTTTCATAACGAATGCCGCAAGATGCCGCAGTCCAGAATGAATGAATAATGAATTTTACCGTCGGCAAACTGCACTACGGGGCTAAGAAGTGGGGGTAGAATAAGGTATGATGTATCGGCGCCAAAGGATTTTATCGGCGTCTGTGATAGCTTGATACTTTAGCCCTAGACTTTAGACTTTGGCAACATACTGGCAGAGATGTAGTATAAGGTACCATTCCCTTGTCTTCGGCGATAAAGCGCCTCTTCAACGACCAAAAAACGCGCCCAACAGTCACGCTCTATATCCGATAGGAAAACGGTCGTACTTACATAACGTTTCTCATAGCACTAAAGCCACGGCAACCAGTGCCACATAGCCGATCAAGATCGAACGTACAATTCAAAAGAGCCATAAAAGGGTACTTGATCAGATCAAGTCCGTGAATCTCCATGAGATGGACGCCAGTGCTTAGATAGGCTTTGATGGAGAGAGCTCCAGAGAGCCCCGAAAGTCAATTGCATAGCGCCCTGAACGTCATGTCAAGAGTCGAGAGATTTGACGTCCGTAGGTATTACATTCATTACATAGGCAAGAGATGGTGGCGTCGGCACAGGGGCGCATTTGAATTGGTATCGGAATGGATGGTAGCAAATGACATCTCCGAACCATGCAACTTCACGAAGATCGCCACACTGGCAGTCAATATGTCGATGACTCGAATTTGTCAAGGAAAAAGAAGCACCCACCTATGTTTACAGTCTATGTGTAACTACAGCACTCGGGCCCGAGTAGAATCATCATACGTAGTCAAAATTTTACCTGAAGCTCGCAAAGCATGATGCATGAAGCACGAGACACGAGCTTCGACATTCGGTTGAGTTTTGAGTGACCGAATTTCTGGATAGGACGGGCGACAAGGAGCATAGACGAGAGGTAAGCACGCTCCGAGTCCGAGGTAGATGGCTGCTCAGCAGTGTCCATGTGCATGTTGAGTAAGTAGGTATGTACAAATGCCCAAATGCATCGAGATTTTTCTGAAGCCCGCGAAGTACGAACTCTGACCATCGGTTGAGCTTTGAGTGTCAGAATTTTGACTCGGTATTTTAAAACATAGAGGCGGGACAGGTCGGGCGATAACTTAAGGAGTGGACAAGAGGGACGTTTCATAAATGTTTGAATGCCTGGAAGGGGCGAGCCGAATGGAGCGAGGGGCGAGGGGCGAGTGTATGACTAGAGAGGTGTTTTACCTATTGAGTACTATGGACTCCAGCATATGGATGTCGACGTCGAAAGGCGGGGTTATTCGGCTATCGGCCATTCGTTCCCGACCATGATCGAGATTCGATGATCTGACTTGGACTCGCGATCGGCGGACGAGCTAAAAATAAACCACTACTGAATCGTCAGAATCGCGTTGTTTCATACAAATTGGCCGAATAGGCCTAGAATCGTTACCACTGGCAGTCTAATGCAAATACATATATCGCGAGTTCGATGGTCAGACCCATTCCAACGCATGCATGCCAATTGTCACTGTCAATTACTATGCAATACTTCGGCCGTCAGCGAACAAGAGCACTTAGTCTCGTCCTATATCATCGCATCCAAGTCCGAGTCGGCACAAGCGCCAAGCGCTAAGCAAGCAAGCAGTTCCGGAACCTTTAGAAGATGAAGATAATGAGATAAGGTGTCAACGTTTTAACGTATCCCGACCACTGTGATGGAATGATTTGGGACTTGAAAGAAATTAGAACTTACTGAACTCAAAAAACACCTATGCAAGTCCTAGGCTCTCTGATACAAATACATTCGGATGCAGCTAGTATGCCATACGCCACTGTCGATGCTTCGGCTGCCAGCGAACAAGAGGACGAGCTCATTTCATCATGACATCCCATCTCATCCTATCTCATCGCACCCTCCTCCTCCTAAGCGCTAAACGCTAAGCAAGTAAGTAGCCTGTAAGTATGTATCCCCAGCCGTCTCGGGCCCTTTAGAAGATGAATATGAGTCTGATGAAATGAGGTGTTAGCGTTTCAACGTCAACATTTCCTGACCGCTATGATGATCCTGCTCAAAGCACTGTACGTGAACGCGTGAACTTCTGCACCTGTACAAATATCATGATGTATAAGCTCGTTACCAGTTACCACTAGCACTAGCAGCCGAGCAGTGCAGATACATACATGTGGTTAAGTGCGAGTAGTCATGCATCATGATCAGGCTCGAGCCTCCTAGTCAAATGCATGCATCCATGCCATACGCCAGTGTCAAATTCAGCATGCAACCTTCAAAGCTCGAGCGAACAAGAGCCTACCAGTGAGCACCTCATCCCATACTATTTCATCCTATCTCTTTCCCAAGTATTTTATCCTATCTCGTCGCATCCAAGTCCAAGTCCAAGTCCAAGTCGGCACAAACACTAAGCAAGTACCACATGTATGTCCTAGTAAGTATCATATCATATCATACACGCCGTGCGGTACACACCATGTCCAGATATAGTTAGTACGAGTACGTAGCGTCGCACATGCTCTTCAACTCTCACCACGCAACGAACTCTCGCCTCGTCCCTAAGCTTGGCATACCATCACCAAGACAAGGCTAACCAAAACGCTCGTCGCTATAAGGCGCAAACACGAAACTACGATCATGCCTAACCTCCACAGCATTCGGGCGTGCCGACTTGTTCGGCATACGTTCCCAGATGGGATCGACGTCTGGTCCGTCAAGGTCGCCTGCGCCGTCCCAGCCCCAGCACCATACTGCATGGCGTGAGCGTGATCGTGAATCCGTAACCAAGTTGAAAGAAAAAAGCCAAGACAGGAGGAAGAGAGCAAGGAAAGCAAAGACAGAAGGAAGAAGGAGCAAGGAGCATGCGGTCCGTGCAGGGGTCATCGGGGAGCCCGCCGAGACGGATGTATCTGCGTATGAGCGTGATGTTGTGCCGCGGGGAGCTGGATTATGTCGAATACTTTCTGCGGCGGCGCGTCGAGGGGTTAGCTAGTTACTTGAAAGGAAGGAAGGAAGGAAGGCGTGTGGGGGCGTGTAGAACGGTGTGGAGTCAAGGACGGCGATTCGACTGGACTTGGACGGGTAGGTGGCGCTCGGAGCTCACTAACGGTGTACACCACATCCCAGATGCATTGAG
This sequence comes from Termitomyces sp. K1Ag, assembly GCA_017657315.1. Taxonomy (NCBI): domain Eukaryota; kingdom Fungi; phylum Basidiomycota; class Agaricomycetes; order Agaricales; family Lyophyllaceae; genus Termitomyces; species Termitomyces sp. K1Ag. The sequence continues at coordinate 73,716 of JAGGAR010016001.1, forward strand.
CTCGACCAAGCGTTGTCTGACAACTCACGCCCCTGCAGCGACCTAGAAACCCTCCAGACCTCCTCGGCCACTTCAAACCGCAAACGCACCAAATCAACGGTTTCGCAGGGCACACGAAAATTGAAATCATAAGTACTGTAGTATCGGCTTGCAGTAACGTCACAGTAACAGGTCACACAATGTCACTCGACGTTTCGACGCGTCGCGGCGTGAGCTGCTTCCTCTAACTCTTTCCACTACCACCACCATCACGGCAACCATCCCGTCTTTGCGTTCATCCGTCCAGTATGATTGCGCTTTCTTGTCTGCATGATAGGCTCATCAAATCCAGTCCATCGTGGCAGGTACTAATTGTCATCTAAATACTAACACGTACTGACGAATTTTCCCAGCCTCTTGGAACATCGACAAGAGTTTTGAGGCGTGAGTCTTCGATGTGGTGGAGATGACCTTTCCTATGCTCTGTAGGTCTCTGATACGGGTAGACCGACACTCATATGCTCAAAGTGGGTGCATATAGTCTGCTCAATGGACTTTTTAGTATGCAGCAGCCCGTCATACCCGTCCCCACAGGACGCATCAACACCCGCCCAGGCGGCCGCGCCTCCGAAGAAATAGTGCCCTACTGCGTCTCTGCTAACGATCTCATCAACCCGCTCCTGCAATTTATGTTCTACGGGTCCGGGTGGGGCGTTTTCCACTCCTCAGGCGGCGCGGGGGGAGGGGGGCTGAGCATGACAGCGCACTATTGGTACTCCACCCTCCCCGGGAGTAAACTACGCGTCCCGATCCCGTCCCGATCCAAGTCGGCGTGGGTGATGTAGGGGTGGACGATTAGTAGAGTTGGAATTGTGAAAAGAAAACTCACACCATAAACTATTCAAAACTTCGCTGCATTCAAAACTTCAGCTGTATTCAAAACTTGGGCTCGAATGATATCAAGTACAGCTACTACACCGTGGCTACATCTCTCATTGTCAGGGTTGATTGCAAGAGAGTTCCAATGGCAACAACAAGAATATACTCTAGTAGCTCACAAAAAAAAACAACTTGAAGTTCCAATGGTACCTCCAAACTTCAAACTTCAGTGCCACAAAGAGATTTTTGATTCAAAACTTGGACACGAATTATATATACTATATATGAACTACGTCTCAAAGCCAAGATCATTAAAGTGTGTATCCCTTTGACTGCCCACGTAAACAGTCAATGCTCGCACGACGCTCCCCAACTTACTTACCAACCAGACAACTCCCAAACACCAATGCCCAACTCCGCCGCTTCCTTCCAATACCTCATACCTCTCATACCTCTCATACATCCCCACCGGATCGTCCGTGCAATATCTCGCCGTCGCCATCGCCGTCACTCTCCCAGCACATATACAGATACTCATCGCCAACGCCAACGCCAACGCCATCACCCTAAACTCCTCAGCCTCAGTGAATGAACGAACAAACAAAAAACTATATTCCCGGACCTCAGCTTCACGGGACACGAATTCGTCAAGCGAGGAGCGGACGGGGTGTGGGTGGATGGAGGGGCGGTGGAACGATGAATCCCATGAGGAACGAGGAACGAGGAGATCGACGAAGATTAATATTCAAGAGGGAGGTGCGCGTGCCTTCGAAGAGGAAGAGGATCGTCACGCTGAGGGTTGTGTTGCGTTGCGCCGGGGGGGCTGTGGACTTGATCGGGCCTGTCTGCGAGTTCGGTAGCGGCGTTAGAAGCCCTGACAGAATACACAAGAACAGATGGGAACGAAATGAAGGAGACACTGACAGACAAACATATCATTCCGAGCTCCGAGCGGCAAAAGACGCTGCAGTCCGGTGAACGTCACGGTGCTGGCCGTGGCGGGGAGTGTGAATTGCCAGTCTCCATGCGTTGGAATGAAATTCCGGATAGTGGGCACTTGGGGTCCTCGGCTGCGCTCTGTGCCCTGGTGAATCGTGATAAGATGGAGATGCGGATGCGGATGTGGGTTCAGAGGCTGTGAGGTTGATCATGAGCAAAGTACGGATGAACGTCCGGGTCACGATGCATAATGGGGACAGCTGTGAATCCGGAAAACCGCCGGTGGCGGCAGCGGGAATGTCTTGCGTTTGGATTGTGTCCTGGTGAATCGTGATAAGATGAGGATGTGGGTGCGGAGTGTGGGTGCGGAGGCCATATCTGATTCGGAGGCAAAGTGCTCCGGAGGATCACGAGTAAAATGCGGATGAACGTCCGAATCATAAGGGGGACATGCTCCTTGAGCAACTCGGAGGCAAAGAGCTGCGATGATCATGAGCAAAGTGCGAACAAACATCAGAGTCATAAGGGGGACAGGCTCCTCTGGAAGGGGTTGGCTGTATTTATCGGGGTCCTCAGTGCTGAATGGAGGAACCGAGGATATCGGAGCCTCGAGGTGACTTGGAGAGGGGCCACCAAGGTATTGTGGGCGATTGTAGTCGTGATGTATTCACTTACGTCGTCGGATTGAGCTTGCTTCCTTTTGCTTGTTTCTGTCCTAGTAGCACTGGTCTCGTGCTAGAATGGCCCGCGGAAATTATTGGTGCGAGCAGGAATATGTTGGAATTTTGGAAAGGCAAAGAAGAATCACTGAGTCAAAGTGGAGTCGACATTCAAACTTGCACATCCAGTGTTACGCCGTGCTAGTTGGAGAGTGTGATAATACACCGTGAGTTGAGACCACATGAAACGCGGATAGGTAGATCGCAGAAAGAATGGATGTAAGTATGACTAGCCTTGGGCCCGCCTTCGAGGGTCGGGTTGTCCTCCGGAGCCACTGAACCAAGGGGTCCCAGCAGAGAAAGTTAATTCTCGATCAAGGACCGAGTCAGAAAGTCCATTTGTAGCGTTCATGACAGAAAGCATTGAGCGAGATGAGACTCGGAGCACTGGTAGGTGCGGTTCCCGGATAACTGATGACTAGGTAGAACGGTGCTTAAGATCCGGATACCAATTGAGATGAAGCCGCCGCTCGCCGCTCGAGGCTTCAAAGTTAGTTTTAAACTCCGAAACCTTCTTCCGCTCTTCCGCTACATTTTTCTCCACCCTCCGACGCCACATTTTTGCCTCTGCCGAGCTTTGCATCACCTCTGAAGTTCTCGGACTGTTTGATACGCACAAATGACCTGTAAATGTACTCACTCATCTGGGCCTGACCTGGTGATATGTAGGCCTGAATCGACGCTTAGGAGAAAGTCAACATTGGCCACTGGCCAGCATTCAGAGTCTTGCAAATCTAATAACTAGGTAAACCCTCAACCGTGGATGACCGTACACGGTAAAAGCGCTGTACCGTAGTACCGCACAGGTCTTGAATCTCTACTGTACATTGTCATAATCACTGCTTACGGCCGTATGGATGGATGGCGTGCTAATTCAAAAAATTCAGCTATCAAAAACAATATAAGAAGCAGGCATAAAGTTGAATTATTCTTCCCAACAATTCGACTTATTGCAAGGCTATCAGTAGATTTACTCACTGGAATGCAAAGAACACATCTGTCTAACTAAGTGAAGCCGCAAATGTCAATTCAGGACTTAGATACGAATGATATCAACACTACGCTTCTCGTCACACAACACATTGCCACGATTCAGGGTCAAGTTCACCCTGTTGTCGTCCATCGAACGGCTGAACGCTGTTAAACTGTCCGTGTAAACGGTGAGCAGGACATTTACCTGGATAAGTAGCCAGGACTTACCGATGGGACAAGTACCGCTAAACACCAACGCACCCAACTCATCCGCCACAGGCTGTACCATTCTCCTCCTGTACACATCATAAAGATTATGCACCCCGACGACATCGTTCGTGCAGTAAGTCGACGCCATGGTGTAATATGTTGCAGTCCCACCACAAATGCTCATCGCCCTGAGTTCCTCGGTATAAGAACCAAAAATCACATTCTTCCACTTCACAGGGCCATTGGCAAGGCTATAGCGCAAGACCGACTCCGTCGGGGAGTGGTATGACGTTGTCCTGGCCATGCGTCGAGTCAATGGGCCCGGTCTATGTCCGACATTGATGTAAGGTGTTGAAAAAACCAGTCTGCGCGCCATTTAGGCAGAAAGCAACTTACATACCACTCCGCATGGAGAAAAGACCCAGTCTTGTTGATGAAGACACTCGCAGGTACTGTGAACTGCCACTCGTTGGATGCAAAGCCTGGGTAGAGTCCATGTGGGCACTTCGGGTCTTCAGAAAAAGGGGTTACGTTGGCTTGGTCTATCTGGCTCTCAGATGCCGTGGCCAGAGAGAACTGCGACAGGCAAAGAGCAGTGAAAATAACCGGAATATGAGCAAGCATCGGACAAAGTATCCAGTGGCAATGGGGCCGAAGGGTTGTTGATCGCGACTCTTGCAAAAAGTGGTATCTATAAGGACTCGCATCCAAGATTATCATAGGTGGACATTAAGAATTCTGCCAAGGAAGGTCGTTTGAAGGGGAAGACGTTCTCCTGAATCGGCAAGTTGGTGAGGGAGAAAACTTTAATCGATGCTTCCACTTGATTCAATAACTTGACGTATACTAAGTCAATCGAGATAGTACTTATCGACACCTGGTTCTAGCGGGAAAGCCTTACTTGGGCGTGGCGTTGCATCTTCTGCTATAATGAATCCGTAAGTAATCAGGGTCCCCGTCAGTACTTCCCTGTGCTTCTCTGGTTATCACAACGTGAAGCATGCATAGAGATCAACGTATACGTAAGTACTTCAAATGAAGTGAAAGCAGTTTGGTCCGTTCACCTAATGTCACCCTAGAAGTCGTCAAAATCAGAATTGAAAGTAGAATCGAGACAGATTTCGTAATTTGTATACGAGTAATTCAAGTTCGATTATCATCTGCTACCTGACATGAGGTGAGCTGGAGTTGCTTGTGATCGATGAAATTGATCATCACATACCAACAGGACAAGTTCCTGCGAACACGAGGGCATTCAACTCCTTTGCCACAGCACCGACCCCATCCGATCGGAACTTGTTGTAGAAGTCATACGCATTTACTACTTTATCGGTGCAATACGTTGCTGTCATGCTAAAATAAGTTGCAGTGCCACCACAGATGCTCGTCACTCTGATTTCCTCGGTATACGCTACGAGTGTGAAGCCATCGAGTGGGGGAGTACCATTGTGCAAGGAGAATCGAAGGACAGACTGGGTAGGGGACCGATAATGTCCTATGAGCTCTTCGGTGAAGTTGGAAGCTCTGGCTGCAGCGGTACGAGTGGACCCTATGGTGTTGTCCTTGCCATGGGTTGCAATCAAGGGACCAGTCTATGTTAGGTATCAGTTACCGTGACGTCAAAGCACGTAAAATTCCAAGTCACTCACATACCACTCAGAGTGGAAGTAGGATCCAGTTTTGTTGATGAATTCGGCCGCAGGGGTGTTGAATTGCCAAACGTTGGTTTCAAAGCCAGAATAAGTACCCTCTTGGCACTTTGGGTCTTCTGCCCTATGAGAACTAACAGTCGTCCCTAGGGTCGAGAGGACGGTCGAGGCAATGAGGAGTGCGCGGAGAAGCATACTCAATGATAGAGGAAAGTGTTTACTGGAATGATAACTTAGAGCATATATATACACCAGGAGCATCTTTTTGGATCAGCAATAGCCTGTTCATGGCAAATGACAGGAGATAGATGCCTTCTCCTTCGTCGTGGAACGCCGTGGGTATGGGTTGAACAAAAGCGGGTCTTGAACCCAACTTGAACCGAGTTTGAAATAAACTCGGAGATCAAGGCATTCTAGGTTCAACTTTTGAGAACAACTCACTTGCAGTCAATGAATTCCGACGGGAAATCAGCAAGGTAAAACAGAACGCCGTGTGCTCACTGAATAGGTTAGGGGGATGCCCATCTTGTAAAAGCGGATGACATTCAAGACTTTGAGCGTTTGTACCATGTTGACGAAATTCGTGAAATCATAAAACTCAAGGGACTCGCTTCCGAGTTTCGCAGCCTAGTAAGAACGGGGCCGAACATCGAGTGAAGTAATTCGGAAAACCTCCTGTTCTGCTAGAGTAACTTTGATCATTTCTATTCTGGAGACGGTATAGTAGCGTCCACGATCTTCAAATGCACATCAGACGTCAGGGAGGGGGATAATGGCATTCATCCCGAGGAATACCTAACCATTGTCGAAATGAATCTGTAGCGTAGCAAGAATCAGGTTTTTGGTGAGGATGGAGTTCTGGCAGCTAATCGTCAAAGGTAAGCGAAGAAGTTCAATGCCGAGAGGTGGCAGCATCTAGTGCAATGTGGTGTCAGAAGTGGGGAGCAGACCCGAGAATGAGAGATGAGAGAATGATAAATCTAAGTTCGAGTTCACTCTTCAAAATTACATGGCAATTCGGGGCAATTCGGCACGCACATTTGATCAAGCTGATTGACTGTTCGAAATCTTTCCTTCGCTCAGTGTGGGTCGACGACACCATCAGCCATGGCCCATCTCGTATACATGAGTTTCACGCAGCTGGCAGCGCTTACCCAAAGTTGATGAGAGTCTTCGGACTGTACGGCCTGATTTTGCAAGTGTTGTAGACAAGTGTATCAACGTCGCCGGACAGTAACAGGAACCGTATTGTCAACGTCGGTTGCTCAATGTGCCCTATACCCGAGGACTTCGAAGGATAAGTATCGAAACAATTGCGTTCTCTCAAATCGGAGTTGATGGGTGAGCTCGCTGGTAACGCTTGTTCGCCTTGTCACCTTCATGTAAGTACCATTTGATGAGGTTTTCAACTTTCAAGTCCCGTGAGGCAGTCTCCTGAGTTTGTGTTTATCTATGGAGATCTCACGCAGCACAACTTATCATCGTCGACGAGAACCACGAAATAAATGCCATCGATGATTGGGAAATTTCAACCTACTTAATCCAAATGGGACGCCAAATCAGAATTGAAAGTGAAATTGAGATAGATTTTCTAGCTGTATATTAGTATGATAACTTCAATTATGATTTCCCCCCTGACATGAGGTGAGCTGACGTTCCTTGTGATCCATGGATTGAATCATAACATACCAGCGGGGCAAGTGCCCGTGAACACGAGGGCATTCAACTCCTTTGCCACAGCAGCAACCGCATCCGATCGGAACTTGTTGTAGAAGTCATATGCATTCACTACTTTATCGGTGCAATACGTTGATGTCATGCTGAGATAAGTTGCAGTGCCACCGCAGATGCTCATCACTCTGAATTCCTCGGTATACGCTACGAGTGTGAAGCCATCGAGTGGGAGAGTGCCATTGTGCAGGGAGAATCGAAGGACAGACTGGGTAGGGGACCGATAATGTCCTATGAGCTCTTCGGTGAAGTTGGAAGCTCTGGCTGCAGCGGTACGAGTGGACCCTATGGTGTTGTCCTTGCCATGGGTTGCAATCAAGGGACCAGTCTATGTTAGGTATCAGTTACCGTGACGTCAAAGCACGTAAAATTCCAAGTCACTCACATACCACTCAGAGTGGAAGTAGGATCCAGTTTTGTTGATGAATTCGGCCGCAGGGGTGTTGAATTGCCAAACGTTGGTTTCAAAGCCAGAATAAGTACCCTCTTGGCACTTTGGGTCTTCTGCCCTATGAGAACTAACAGTCGTCCCTAGGGTCGAGAGGACAGTCGAAGTGATGAGGAGTGCACGGAAAAGCATACTCGATGATACAATGATAGAGGAAGGTGTTTACTGGATAGATGGCGACTTGGAGCGTATATATACACCAGAAGTAGCTTTTCGGATCAGCGATACCCTGTTCATAACAAACAGGAGATGGATGCCTTCTGCTTCGTCGTGGAACACCGTGGATCGGTTGAACATTGAGAAGCGGATCTTGAACCCGTTGAACGTGAACCGAGTAAGTAAACTCGGAGACCAAGGCATTCTAGGTTCGCCTTTGGAGAGCAACTTACTTGCAGTTGATGAATTCCGACGGGATAACTTTTGATCGTGGCCGTCTTCAAAAGGGTAAGTACTAATAGGACTTAGGTTAGAAGAACCAAAAGCAGGACGGCGCGAACTGTCACGCCACATGTATGAGATGGTATGTGTGACTATCGTTTCTCGTGACTTCCCGAAATAGGAAAGACACCGTTGCTAAGTTTTCTTAAGATGATCCAGGACTCCCCAACATCAGCTATAGCCAGCACCTTCATCCCCAATACTAGGTATCTGGTACGTCACGGCGGAACTAAGCATGATCAAATAATTGGCCGATTGACATCCCTAGTTCGTGTTCATCCATGGCTCTGGCTCTGCAATGAATAGCGACCTACTAAACGTTTCGCACCGAATAGTATAATACAACTACAGTATTGGCAATGGATCTTTTCGATCTCTATTATGATCCCGACGTGCTCCTCACCTCAAACTTTGTCTGAAACGAGACCAGCATGCAGATGACGTTTGAATCGAATCAATCTCCAACACGACTTTGTCTCGTTCCATCATCACCATGGCGCCTGTCAGAAATGCAAGGGTCATTTTCGACTCGATTCCACCAGGTTAGTGGTTTTAAGCTCTCCCGGTTGGCTGAACGCTGGACACAGACTGCGTAGGCTTTCGGAGAAACCACCGTATACGACGACAGCAAAACGATTGACCTCGACCATGTTGGGTTGAATGGAGGATTTCTCCTCAAACTCTCGTTCTCTCCATCGATCCGTACATGAGGGGTAGGATGCGATCTGCAGACATCAAGTCGTACACAGTGAGTTACTGCAGCCAAAATTAAGACACATGATAACGGTGACTGAGTCCGTAAACAGGAAGCCTTTACGCTTGGAGAACCGTAAGCACGCAATGCCAAAATATCGAGTCAAGATTCATCTGATAGGATTAGGTTAACGGGTGTCGGGGTGGTCATTCGGTCGGAGAATGCAAAGGTTAAGGAAGGGGATCACATATATGGAATGCTCAGTCCGTATGCTATGTTTTGAACTGAACTGTGTCTGATACTCTTTCAGCCCATGAGGAGTACAGCGTTCACAAGGATCTTGAAGGACTGACCATTATCAAGAACGAACACAAGTTGCCTTGGTCTCTGTATGTTGGCGTTGCTGGCATGCCAGGTGCGCATGGAAGCGGCAAGAATTCTTAAGTTCGCTGCTGGTGCAGGAGCGCGTGTAATCAAGGTTCTCTGCAATGTATTTAACTCATCGTATGTACGTCTGAATGATTGTGTGACCTCAAGCATGGTAGCCGTGCCTCGACATCTTCATCGGGCTCTGCTGATCTTCTTGAGTCACTCGACTGTCTCTTTACCGCTCCAACACCCGGTACACCGATGCCTCTTCTCCGTGTTCCCTTCACATTTATTCTCGCACCACATTATCACCCAGCTCTGGCTCGCGCCCTTCCGCAAGGCTCTCCCTTTCCACACGATGTTCAATGTCCTAGGACCCCTGATAGACCCCGCGAGTCCAGTATGGTACTTGGCGTCGCGGAGCGTGAGATTGGACCGACATTCGCGCGTTCTCTGCGAGAAGGTGATGTCAAACGTGCCCTGGTCGTGTGTTGGTTCGAAAGACAGACTCAACGAGATCAGCTGTGCAGGCGAAACGTGGGAACTACACGAGAACGGCCTAGTAACAGAGACTACGTTGTCGCCAGAGATGTTTGGTGTGTCACGGCACCCCTTAAAGGATGTCATCGGTGGATCGCCCGCGGAGAATGCTGAAACGTTCAGAAGGCTCTTGGGGTTACGATCAGGCCATAACGTACCCCAAAAGCTGGTTCCCCTATTAGACTTCGTGCTTATCAATACTTCAGCACTACTGGTAGTGCAAAGAGGGCACGGCATTGGCGAGGGAAAGCATTCTTTCTGGCAAAGCATGGGCAGCTCGACCAGTTTAGAACTGCGGGAAAAGTTGCAGCACAGAAAATCACTTCCTCCGGTATAAGGCAAATTGTATTCTACTAGTACAATTAAATTCTACACTATAAGGACGTCAATAGCGTAAAAATGCCTGAAGAGGATCACAATCCCAATTCTTTCAGCTTGTAACGCTTCTGTTGAAGGTGCCAAGTTCTATGAGGATGCCCGTTAGTTGTGGCGCGAGCAAATATGGTTAGGCGAACATGTAACCATGTTCCCAAGTCTGCCAGATCTTGATAACCTTCTCTCCTGCAGTCTTCGCTAATGTCTCGTATATGTGGTTTCTTGAGTAAAGCAATTCTCGCTGAATGTCTGACATGACTTGTAGTGGCGCCTTGCCTTCAGCAACTGCTCGATTTGAAATGTAGTTTGCAGTTTCACCAGCGATGCTTTCCTTATAGTAGCTGGAAGGCATGATCAGTGTTTGTGAAAAATTATCTGAGAAGGACTTGCGAAAGAAGATCGTTGGTAGCCGATATCCAGAAGTTCATATCCGCCATGGTCTGGAAGCAAGTCACATAGTCCACTTGTCGGGACTTTGGAAACAACATCAAGGCGAACGCCACAGCTATTCCAGTGCGATCACGAAGAAACCACGGGAAGCGCGTCGAAGCGCTTGATAATTGCAGCTTCTCCACTGAGGGTTCAATGCAAGTCCCTGAGACAAACTCAAATGTGGCGTTTATGATTGAATTGGCGAAGAAGACGGGATAAAAGTCGAACATCGCGAGGAGGACGGATGCCAAACGGTCAAGAACAGGGTCGAGTTGAGGTAGCTTGCGGATGAAACGTTCCTCGAATGCGACATATGCCGTGATGTCCTTCGACGACACATCGTCGATGTAGATTAAACACCTAGTAAGGTGCGCAAGCTGTGAGCCTATATAAGACATTGAACCTAGCATACCAGTTGTATAGTGCTATCAGTTTCTTCTCATCAAACGTGCAATCATGATATGCCAGCTGAAAAGAATATTAATAGATTTTAGAATTTTGAACTGCGCTATATATAACCTAAGAGACGAACCTCTATCAGGCTCGCAGCGAGATGCAAGATCTTGTTCATATGATTAGCGGGAAGCTCATGGACTTCTATCTCATTTCGCATGAACTCTTCAAGTTCTTCGTTGGTGGCACACGGTGAAGAAAAATATGCTGAAAGCACTTCATGATCGTCGAGGAAATCTTTCAGAATAGTGGCGATGACCACCTCATCTTGAGAAGCAATCAGCATGCAGAAAGTTAAAAATGAGCGAAGCACGAACTTTGCTCTGGGAAATTCCACGAGACATTCAGGAGAACAGGTATGATATAGAAAGTACTAGCCATCCCTAGCATCGAGAGGATGATCGAGGCGATGAGGAGTGCACGGAAAAGCATACTCGATGATACAATGATAGAGGATGGGTGTTTACTGGAAGAATGGCGACTTGGAGCGTATATATAACCAGAAGTAGCTTTTCGGATCAGCGATAGCCCGTTCAAAACAAACAGGAGATAGATGCCTTCTGCTTCGTCGGTGTGAATGGACATTGAGAAGCGGATTGAACCCGTTGAATGTGAACTGAGTAGTAAACTCGGAGACCAAGCCATTCTACGTTCGACTTTTGAGAGCAACTTACTTGCAGTTAATGAATTCCGACGTGGTATGTTCCCGCTACTCTGTAGTGGGTTTCAAACTTTCGGCTTAAGGCGTCACTTATGAGGATACGACACTTGGTTGAGAATTTCTTCCCATCAGAAGATCAATAGTACACTAGTTAGCCAGAGGCTCGGGCTCGTTTGTGACTGTTGTGGAAAGGACAAGTCCCTGGCAAGGTTTGTAGCAGAGGTGTGGAGCGTGAAAGACTCGCGTGAAAGACGCGCGGTGACGTCACGTGCGCCTGGTTAGGCCTGGTTAAACTTATTGGCGCGCACATGGCGCGCACAAGGCGCGCAGGCACCATCCAAATCCACGAGTGGCTATATTGCTTTTGACACTTTTTTTTGTGATTCAGCCCCAGGTGTTTCAGCCCCAGATTTATTTCTCTTGACAGCTTCGCGGATTCTTTGATTGGATCGAGTAGGACCAATCGACCCCTCCCTCGGGTTTGACTGTACATCATAATTCAACCCAAAGTTAATGAGAGTCATTGAACGCGATTCAAACCTCTATGGCGGCAAGACATCGGTGGTTGGCTTACTACCATCCTTTTGAATCTCTTCAGAAGACGATCTCCAATCAACCATAATTACTTGAAGGGGATATAGAACGGGAAAGGCTGGGGAGCTAGGCGAGGTCTTGTCAAATTTCTTGATTCTGAGGTATCTGGTGACAAGTGGATTTGGATGGCGCTGATAATACTTAGAAGCTATGTAAATAAATCCTTTTTGGCTATAGTGGATGATCGATGACTTCCCGTAGCAATCTGAAATATCGCTAACTGCTTCAGGGTGTGTATCTAATTTTAGCTTTCTTCAGAATGTGACATCTGGCGAGGGGTCCTGAGGCCTCGCCAGACTCAAAACTCGACTTCAAACCTCTTCAGACGTATATTATCTCCGATCCCATCAAAATCCATGTCTTTTATGGACATTTCTCTGATTAATAATGCTGCCAAGCATCTCACTTGACGAGCAGACCATGCGGAAGACATTAACCTTTGATAAATGACAGAGTTGGTCAGCGGCCAGAGACTTTGCTGGCCGACTTTGGACTTTGAAAAATCTGAAGTCTGAAGTCGCAAATTGGCTTCAGATTCCTAGTCTCCTAAAGCAGACTTTGATGATATCAGATGATAGTCGATCTGATGTATAAAGTCTGTTTCATAATAGGGCCTTTGGCAGGAGGGTCCCCTTCAGTAATTTCTTGGAATTATGTAAGAAAAAGCACAGAAACTGTGTCGTCAAAAATCATTGAACCTTGGTTGAGACTCACATTGGGAGACTTTGTTACACTGGGAAACAATGAATACTCCACCTGGTTTCATACCTGGATGTCATAGCCCTCATGCAGACACAAAAGCTCAAGAAATTACTTGATCTCATTGAAACTCAGGACTTCATAGGACTGTTATGTGTGCTTCTACTTCCAGTGCTATGATATTTCCACTGTATGTATTCTCAAGACATTGTTGAATTTGTGGGACCACCAGGTGTACTGTAGATAGGAATGGAATGGAATAGATTAAGCCAACTCCATTACATAATAAAACTCAGGTAAGGAAATTTTCCACACCTCACTGGCTTGTAGGGAAGATCATGTAGGAATGGGGAACAAAAGTGCTATTTAACTGTGAACCTGGATGAATGTAATGCAAATTTGAGATAATGGAGGTGGGGGAGAACATTTAAAATGGTGGGTGTGGTCTTGATTGCAGCAAAAGGATTACTGCGTTTGTAAGGGCGACCTCTGGAGGCTATGGCTCAATCACACAGCTGGCAGAGGGAGATCCAAAGTATATTCAGTATGGTACAGTGTCTACAAGCATAACTACACACCTGGCAGAGGGAGATCCAAAGAGAACAAGTCTGGGGATTCCCTATGCCAGTGTGACGCTTCAGAGGCTTCAGAAGCATGAGAACCAACTATACAGTCCGCTGAAGCCACCCTGACACCATATCTGGAATATAAGAACTGTGACATGTCCAAAAATGGC
>JAGGAR010016002.1:0-85624 GCA_017657315.1 Termitomyces sp. K1Ag
TCTGAGGCAGTAAGACCAAAAAAATAGCAATTCCAATTCGCAATCACAGCCAACGCGATTAACGCAAAATACAAGTATAGAAGAGGAGGTGGATGCTTGAGGGATGGGAGATCGAGAGGGAGGGGGCCCTTAAATGTGCGTTACTGTGCCACGGTGATCCCTGACGATTGTTTGATCCGCAGACCCGGAGATGAGTGAGGGGTGGCTGGATACAGTACGGGGAGAAGAGAGTGTGTGCGAGTGGGTGCGGGTGCCGATGAGGGGAGGATGAAATTTCACCCGAGGGGCTGGGACTGAGAGGATCTGAGGAAGGAGCGGAACCGAGCAAGTCGTAAAGCGTCTCGACGCGAACCGGGTAACGATAGCTAAAATCGTCTTATTCTTTGTTCTCTGGAAGGGCAGGGAAGAGCGTTATGCATGGGGGTGCGATAAAGGCGATGTCGTCTTCATCTTGGGTAGGGGTTGCTCGAATGCGCGCTTGAGTGCCTGTTCGAAGCGCGGGAGGATCGTTTTCGTCCTCGTCCCCGAAGCCAGACGTACTCATCCACACGCGCCTTCTTCCTCACGCTCCGTCAAGTTTTTGAGTTAGGCCTTGGTATTAGGAAGACGGCACGGGAGAGGCGCCAGAGGTTGCGGCCGGTGGGTGCCTGAGTAGCTGAGCTTTCCAGAGTAGCTACATACGGTAGAGCACGTTGTCCGGTGATGATGATATTTTCCCATCGAAGATGGCTTGAGCGAGATGAGGAAAGCCTAGTCTGGACGACTGGCGCAGATCCGCTCGATGATTCAGATGAATATAATTTCTTCTGGGACATCTACGGGAAGACTGTAATGCTACGACATCGAAGTGATAGGAAGCAACTTACAGCAGCGTAGTCTCCAATAAAAGTGTCTTCCTGGTTGGCCAGTTCGTGGCTTGATATAGCACGCGCAGACATTGTGATTTTCGGGGTGTAATTTTCCTCTTTTGAAAAAAAAAGGCCTAGGGCACGAGGAACCCGTGTATTTGTAGGTTCAGTGGATTGGCCATATGCATTTCACTGCTGGCCCAGTTGGGAGAAAAATACAGGAATAATTGAGCGTCACAAGTATGAACAGTGAAATTCCCTTTCGGGAATTTCCGACATCACGCGTGCCGACGACAACAACGACGACGACGAGGAGCGACAATGCAATGTTCCGTTCAGGGTTTTGTCAGTATATCACTCAGGCTCACTTTGGCACCTAGCTACAATTATATATCTCACCGCTCTTGCGTGTGCTTGGCCGGATGGGCAACCTTTGCGAAGTAGTACCTCGTCGCCTTGATAACACCAATGCCGCACAGAAGCGCGACGAATTTCAATTTTTAAATCTCAAGACAAGTGCTTCGTGTTCTTGCTACAGCTGCTCCATGTGTCTCCTGCTAACAAAACCTTTAAATTATCATCTGCATCCGTGCTCACTCCCAGTTATCTACACAACCCGGCCCGATGCACGAAGCACACAATGTGACTGTCCCAGTCTCCAGATCTAGAAGATAGCTTTCGACTGCATGCCCAGGCCTTAAGCTTTAATCTTCAAGCCTCAGAATCAACCCTGCTCTGCGTCTACGTATGCGCCTCTATCCCACTCTGCAGTCTCCCACAACTAAAGCACGCTCGCGACCACACTTTGGCCCCTTCACCGAACTATAAACAGCCTGTCCGACTCGAGCTCAAGCCGTCAAAGTCTCGAACCTCCACACATATCCATATCCGGCCAAGACTGCGAAATCCGTGCGGGTATGCACATGTTTTTCCCTCCCTACCGTGCATCCAATCCTTCCGAACCCGGATGACTCTCAGCAGATGTGCTTCTTCTCCGGTGACAAGTACGCCTCAATTAATATCCAGCCAGGCAAGTCCTTGACATACATCAGATACGTGTAGACTGATGTAAATTGGTGTAGGAGCCACCTTTAACTACATCATTGAGGGGGTTTTCGAGGTCTCCCATTGGAAATCTCTCAAGGAGGCTGGATTCACGACCGTGGATGCCGTTTTACCAGTCTCCGGGAAAAATCAAGCCTATTTCTTTAGTAAGGAGTTCTATGTGCTCCTCGAATTTAAGTCAGGTATGTGCGTGTTCAGGAATGTGGTACCTACTCTAATGTTGATCATTCAGGCAAATATGATTGTCTTGTAACACAACGGAAGCCGATTGTTGAGGGATGGCGATCATTGAAGACAGCCAGGTTTGACACTGTTGATACCATCCTTCCCGTTCCTGGTAAACCCAACCAGGCATATTTTTTCTCATATGACCAGTATGTAACCATTGATATTGGTTCTGGTTAGTACTTTTTTGTCCTGGTTCAGATTGAAAACCAGAGTATATGTATCTTATACTGTGCCATTCTAGGTCCAGGCCAGGACCATATCAAATCTGGTCCTGGACTGGTGAGCGAAGGTTGGCCATCACTTCACAAGGCTGGCTTCTGGTAAGAAGTCAAATTTAACTGTGTTGTGTGCATGTTTGTTCTCTTTACACTCTGGGTCCTTACCGCTTTCACTTGTCTACAGCACTATCAAATACGTCAGCACATATATCGGGTGAAGATTCATTGCCAGAACACAGACAATTCTCACCCCTAGTAATATTTCAGAATAGCAATTTCAATATTTACCTGCTGTAACCATCGAGAGCAGTTACGTGTAAGGGAATAGCCCTTAGTCCTAACAGAAGAATCAAAAAATATAATATGAGGCAAAAGGTCTAACTCAGAAGAACACAGGTGAGTCAAAAAAGAGTGGGTAGTCATTGACATTATGTCAACCAGAACATCTCCTCCATCTTCGTCAGCACCTCCCGTCTCGTCACTTGGTTTCTTCATGGACTACCCTCTACCACCGCCGCCGACGAGTATTTTTACCGTTACAATCTTTATGTACCTGGTGGCATTGATGTTAATGCTGCTCTTTCCAAAGTCAATCCTCATCGCCCAAGGCAGGATGAGGTTGTTTTCCCAGGTGGCATCAAACCTCGATTCATACACTCTGTTGATGTGTATAGTTGTGCAGCTCTATGGAACTGGCAGGAGCGAGGTGGGGAACTACCTCCGCCTGATCAAACTGTGGTGAACAAGAACTCCAGGCCCATTGGCCCATCACCACACAATGTCGTAGGCTATCCATCGGATGGGAATGAAGAACTTTGTCAACCTCGCTGCCAACGCTCAACTATGATCCCAGCCAGGATTGGGACGATCTCATGCATGCAGTTTCACCACTGGCACTCTTGCCTAAGGCTGGTGTAGCAGCAGTTTTGCATCCCTCAAACTCTCAAATAGCCTATTTCTTTTGCTCGGACGTGTATATTGTGATCAATATCACACCAGAAACGACTTTGCTTTCATGCCCAAGGCTAATCATTTATGACTGGCCATCGCTCGCTGAAGCAAACTTTGATCACGTTGATGCAATCCTTCCGAACCCGGACGACACTCATCAAATGTACTTCTTCTCCGCCGACAAGTATGCCTTAATCAATATTCAGCCAGGCAAGTCCTTGACATACATTAGACGAGTGTAGACTAATGTAGATTGGTGTAGGAGCCACCTTTGACTACATCATTGAGGGGGTTTTTCAAGTCTCCAATTGGAAATCTCTCAAGGAGGCTGGATTCACGACGGTGGATGCCGTTTTACCGGTCTCCGGGAACAAAAATCAAGCCTATTTTTTCAGTAAGGAGTTCTATGTCCTTATTGAATTTCAGCCAGGTACGTGTGTGTTCAGGAATGTGATACCTACTCCAATGCTGATCATTCAGGTAAATATGATTGCCTGTTGACACAACGGAAGCCTATTGGTGAAGGGTGGCGATCATTGAAAGAAGCCCAATTTGATACTGTTGATACTATACTTCCTGTCCCTGGTAAACCCAACCAGGCATATTTCTTTTCTTGGGATCAATATGTGACCGTTGACGTTGGTTCTGGTAAGCATTCTTCTGTCCTGATTTTGATTGCAATGTATTAACTGGTGTCATTGTAGGTCCAGGCCAGGACCGTATTTTTTCTGGCCCTGGACTGGTGAGCGAAGGCTGGCCTTTGCTTCACAAGTCTGGCTTTTGGTAAGGTGTCGAATTTGGACTGTGTTTCAGGCCTGCGCTCTTTGCTTTCGTGTATAGTCTCTTCTGGAGCTATAACCCAGACATACCGTCCCTGCTGACCTACATATCCACTCCCGTCATCTCACAATTCAGAGGTCATTCGACACCCTTACCCGTCAGTCTTATCTTTACCTATTGTTTGCCCTGGTAATGTGGCTGAATGACGTGATTGTGCAGATTCCCAGCGTGGGACCTCACAAACGTCTGTAACACTCGAAACCTCAGCGATACAACTGACATTATCGAGGAAGGTAAACCCATAAGGCTGAAGGAGATATCTCAAACGAAAAGTACGGCCAAGTCAAGGTAGAAGGAAGGTGGATTAAGGACATTTGTAATGTTAGAATAATGATAGAACACCAATAGAGATGAGCCCTCATATCAACCGAATCCTGCCCAATCAATTGTGAGATACGAAACTTCCTTCTTCTCATCATCCCAGCTACACAGTAAATGAGCTTTTTTAGTTGCTGTCCCCAATCTTCCGTGGGCAACGATTTCCATAGGTCGTAGATTGGATGCCGGGGATTCCAATACAGTGGCAGCAAAATGTGAGTGGTATCGGAGAGGATCACCTGGTATCTAATGTCAGACTTTTTATAGACCGGATAAACTGCAAAGAACAAACCAGGATAGACGAGATAATCCCCTCCAAACTTGATTCCACCACCCATGAAGTAGCCTTGTTCCCACAAATTCCTGAACACACCACACCTAGCGCGTTCTTGCAGTGTAGACGGGTAATCCCATATTCCTGCCTCTTTCGCAGCAGCAATGGTAGTATAGGTACACGAAGAGTCGGTATTGTACCATTCAAGTGTGGTGGATGAGGTTGGAATCACAACGGTGTAGCCAGCGGATGATGCAGCTTTGGATCCAGCAGCAGTCTCCTCGACCGATAGACTGGGTGCAGATACTGCAGGAGACTCGGGTGACAACATTGCACTCAAGTCACCAGGTTCACCAGATTCTTGAGCGAGCTTCGCCTTCGCTGCCCGCTTTTCTTCACGGGCCTTCCTTTTTTGTAGAGCCTCAGCGGTCGTGGCGTGGCCCTTCGCATTCTCTTTTGCTTCCTTCACTTCGAGCAGTTTCATCTGGCGTTTGATGTCTGCTTGTTGTTCTGCATCCCAGTTTTGCAGATGCTGGAGGGTAGGCGGGGGGTGTGCAGTAGGATCGTCAATGAGCACAGCAAGTTCTAGATGCAGTTTCAAAAGTTGGTGATCAGCGGTGTGTGCTAAGTGTTTTAGCAACATCCCGACGCACCATTCTCCACAAGCAGGACAACCTCCTCTGGCGTCAGCAGCAAAGGCACTCCCAAAAAGACATTTTGTTGTGATATTTGGGGAAGCGTTCCCGATAGGACGCCACAGATGTGATGCTTTGAACGGACTAGTGCAATGTCTATCCTTAAGCAACATCGTCAGGGCTTTTCATGAACCGTAGAAGTAGACATCCGCACCATCGACATCCCATATAAAAGCCTTTTTGTTAGATACGCGGAGTGGTATCCGCCGCGAATCTGCAGCCATGAATTGCAGGTACGATGGATGAAAAACAGAGTCACGATGAGCGATGAGTTTGGTACCAAACAGTAGACTAAAGACGCCTGCGTGCAGCTTTCGTTATCAATGTTCTGTATGATATCGGTGACAGTCAAATTCCCTGCCCTCTACCGATCTATGATTGTGTTGCTACTGCAAACGCTTTATGCTAGGCAAATTCTGGTTTTGAACAACTCTCAGCTTGTTTGTCCATTCTCGTGAAAACGATAGTTGCCATCCAACGCCAGTCACTGTGCATTACTTTTGAACGATCTTCTGGAGGCAATGCATGCACAGACTACGAGACATAACTATACGTCGCTACGGCATTCTTATAACAGACGATTGGCAGACGAAGCACCGAAATGCTCGAAATTGCCAGGCGGCCCGCTGCCCGTCCTTATGATTAGATCAAGATCCGATAAGTTCGCCAAAGATTCCTTCCATAACTTGCAATTGCAGTGTTTGAGATATACCGAAATGTCTGCTACCGTTCAGGACGTAATTGTGCTCTTTGGCGACTCCATCACGCAGGGTGCCTGGACGCCAGGTCTCCTGGGTTATGGAGAGCAGCTTACTCGTTAGTAATCACATATCATTTTCTCCAGAACTCTACTTATGGACTTGACGTGAGTTAGATGTGTACGCGAGAAAGCTCGACGTCCTGAACCGTGGCTTATCGGGATATAACACAGATTGGGCTTCGCCCATATTTCGGAAAGTGAGTTTGAGCATGTTCTGCATGGGGTTTGCCTTGAACGAGGTTATCTTAATATAGATTCTTGCAACCAGAGAAGAGAGGGAATATGTACCGAAGATCCGTCTTTTGGTAATCTGGTTTGGAGCCAACGATTCTTGCATCAAGCCGAGCCCCCAACACGTCCCGCTGAAGAAGTTTGCTGCCAACCTCAGGGATTGGGTTGACATCGTCCACTCTCCCAGCTCCGAGTTCTATTCCCCAGAGACACGCATCATTCTGATAACTCCACCTCCGGTAAACACCTATCAGCGACGTGCCGATCTCGAGTCGAGGGATCCCATCCGTTATTTGGATCGCGAGTTCGAAACGACGAGGAGATACGCTGAAGCGGTTAAGGATGTCGCTCGGGAAAAGAAGGTCCCAGTTACAGATATTTGGACAGCTCTATGGGAAGCTGCTGGAAAAGATGAACAGTCGCTGAGCAGGTTCATGTATGATGGGCTCCACTTGAACGCGGAAGGATATAAGGTCCGTGCACGTTGTTGTCCATCTTCCGTTCATTCTACATATTGACCCATGTCTTAGGTCCTGTACGAGGCGTTAGTCGCGACAATCAAAGAACATCATCCCGAGGTGCATTTCGACAATCTGCCCGAGGCATTTCCTCCATGGTTGGTTCACGCCGAGCAGGCTGCACAGAATTAATCGATGTATCACGTACTAGTTACTTGGAAGGGACCCGAATATTGTCAGCGTCTGCTGAATCAAGTAAATGTATAGACACAAGGAGGGGGGGCCTTTCACTGATCGTTCATGCTATCCGTAGCAAATGCTCGGTTACCCGAAAACAATAAACCATGGAACCATCCCATGTGGAAACTGGAGGAGGAACATCATAGCCAGTTTGGGAAAACAAAGAAGTTTGAAATGGAATGCCAGATCAACCCACCAGGCACATTACGACGCGGTCACGTGTCAAGTTGAACATTGGCCAAATAAAACAGAAATCTGAGGGGCCCCCGGAAGAGACGCGGGTTTGCACGATCGCTCGTCCTCGTCGTGGGCAACGGCCTCCAAGACACGCCTCGCCATCTCGCCAGCTACCCGGGGCACCCTCTTTTGATTTTTTTTCACCAGGTTTGGGGGATTCTGTGTCAAGGAAATGGCGAATTGCTGATTTATTTGGCAGGCGCCGACGGAATTGGACCTACAAGTGTCCACAACTGGTTTGCTTTTCCGTTTCAGACGTGAGAAGGTTCTTCTGGCCATACCGTCATCTTCACTTCTTGCCTTTCTCCAGGCGCGGCCTCCTCCGTCAAGACACTCGTTAACATCTAAGTAGGTCTCCTTTGTTTGCCATGTGTCTCTCGGTTATTTGCTTGGTCAAAGTTCAACCGTTCATCCATAAACGAACGTTTCCGGATGGCCCGTCTGGGAGGACAATGCAAGCAGTTTCGCCCCAATCTCGATTTCTCCTCTCGCCATCCATCCCTGGCCATGTACTAATCACCATTGTCTTCCAGCCAGTGTTCATATATAACGGTTGGTTTCGGTTCCCGACCTTACGAGACGTTGGTTCGTCCTTTGCCTCGGCTTGCTTCCTTTCTCTAACCGTGTTCTTTTCTTTGCCATTCTGTACCGTCTGTATGACCGCCTGTGCCACACAACCCATTTGTGCAATACTTGTATCACGCGCTGACCGTGCCACTAACAACGTCCTGTAAAACCGCCTTGGCTTGTTGTACGACCCCGCGATACCAATGCCCCCTATAACAACATCATTCATGAACCGCCTTGTGGAACCAAGACAGCCCTACAAGAAACACAAGATTAACTTTCGTCCCGCATACAACATGTCTTTTTTAACGCGTACTTCGTCCTCCAATTTCCTTGTTCCGCCGGCTGCCCCTCCCCGCAAACGGAGCGAGCGTTCAATGCGACGGCAAGATATAGACGACTTCTTGTCTTCAGATCTCGAGGTTTCTTTCGCATCTACTGTCTCCATCCATTCTCCGCCACGCAAACATGCTTCTTTGGCCACTGAGGAGGATTATGCAGAACCCATGGATATCTCCCCCGCACCACTGCCTAAGCCACCACTCAAGGCGGGAGCTCGACCACGCGCGTTCACCAGCGGCGCACGACTCTTCGGGAACGATCTAAGTAACGGAGGTCAAGGACTTATGCCCAGTCCCTCAATAGATCCTTCGCCTTCCGTCAAGTCATCGTCGAAGAAGACACAACGTTCTGTGTTACCAACTGAATGGCTCATGGTTGCGCCACCCAAAACTGCAGTAAGTAGAGCCTTCTGTTGAACAGGTAACGCGTAATTGACGAATTGTCAGCCCCCTGAACTACCCGCCCTAGCGGATGATGCAATGGATGTGGATACCTCGTACGTGGCTGACCAGCCCGCCACCACGGTATATTCTTTCGTTCCGACTCCTGCCTCTGCCGCACCCACCGCCACCTGCTTCGACAATCTCTTCTTCGATACCATGTCACCCCGCCGATCACTTGATGCGTCTTCCGATCCTGAGCCCAAATCGCCTGAGCCTGTCCGGAGTTTCGAGATCGACGATTCGTCCTCGCCCATGCAGCCATCTCCGTCACAGTCAAAGCTCGAAAGGATTGGAAGCGACACTCTCTTCAGTCGCTTGAGCAAGCCAACTCTAGAGGGGCTAGGCGTACCGTCTTCTTCTTTCCCTAAACGTCCTCGCCGGCCTGCTCTTTCCACCATGGTGCCTCCTTCCAATGCGCAACCTGTGCGCACTACGTACCCTATTCTTGAGTCTGCCAAAGGCGGTCAGAACGATTCGAGCCCCAAGGGAGCTCTGCCTGTGCGCCGTGCCTTCTCTGCGTTGATTCCTCAGTCGAGCTTCCTAGATGGCCTGTCAGACGAATCATCCTTTGATGGCCCAGATATGTCATCACCGGCTCAAGCTTACTCCAAGCGCCAGCAAGTGAAGACGATCAGGAGATGTGATGGCACGGATGACTTTAGGTCGCTCACTGGAGCTACTGCATTGAAGATGACCGAAAGTCCCTCAGCGCGGTTTATGGCTGCCGGAATGCCGGGCTTTGGTGACAATGAAGCTCACGGGAAGATTTTGCCTTGTCACCGGGTGCGCGAAGATGGTTTGATGAGGATCAACTGCAAAATAGTACGTGTCGTGTACGGTTTATTTGATTCGTTTTGTTCACTTTGATCTTCTTCTCAGTTGGACGATTTATTAGATGGCAAGTATGACTCGCGAATCGTTAATTATCACATCATCGATTGCCGATTCGACTATGAATACGCCGGTGGTCATATTCCTGGTGCTGTTAATATTAACACTACAGCAGCAGTGGAAGAACTCCTACTCGGCCCTAGCTTGACTAAACCTAAGCCATCTGTAAGCGGAGACGCGATTCGGAAGACAATTTTGATCTTCCATTGCGAATTCAGCGCCAAGAGAGCTCCTACTTTGTACGTCCTACCCATTCTCATTGACAGTACCTGATTGATTTTGTTTTCTATCCAGTGCGAAGCATCTCCGCGCCAGGGATCGTGCGATGAACAACCATTTGTATCCGAAAATACATTTTCCCGAAGTCTACATTCTTGAGGGTGGCTATTGTCAATATTACAAAACGTCTCCTCACCGCTGTGACCCGCAAGGATATGTGATGATGGACGATCCGACTCATGCAGCATCCCGCCAAGATAACTTAGACCAATTCCGCAAGGCTCGCTTCGGACGCCACAAGTCTTATGCCTATGGCGATGGACCTGGCAAGACATCTCTGATCTCTCAACAACAGAAGAGGAATACCGCGCCCAGTACCAATCAGGTTTTCGCCGCCGCCAATGCAGCTCGTACTCGCAGAGGTGGTCTCATGACTCTTCAAGAAGATAGCAACACTACTGCCGACGCTGACGACACGGACACCGATCTAGGTGACAGTCCCTGCCCTCCGCCAAACAAAGGTGCAGCCCTCAAGAGCAAGAGGCTTGTCCGTGCACCCCTTGTCCGTGCTGAGACTTACAATCCCGTCCGCATGGCTTATTAAACGACTTCTGTCGCTCACCTCACGTATATGACGTCTTTCATGCCCGCCCTCCGGTTGTTATTTGATACTCCGAGATTACGAGGGCCGCACGCATCGCCAACGCCACAACTATTGCACAAGAAAGACAAAACGCCGCACGATCTCTCATGTTTCCAACGACGACTCACACACGCACAGCCTTAGCACGCCACTCTTTTCCTGTTCGAGAGTATACCTCTCACTCACCTCAGGTGGTGGCCCTACACTGTATGCCGCAATCGATTGCACGAAGGGCTTCACCAAAAATGAGGTGAATAACCGAGCAAGTCATATTTGCCCTCAATGTCTCCTCATTCCATCTTGTTTGATTACATATTTATCCACACGCGCCATGCAGTGTAGCCATCTCATCAATCTGCTTCGTTTCTTATATGTCTGGACAATCACAAGCATATGACAATTTTCTCATATATCCTCTCATCTTCCTCTCAGTATTTACACGCATCTGTGTGGTTTTCCTTTTTTTCTATCCTCTTAGATTATAGCAACTTGGTTTGCTACGGTACGGATATTTGGACGGGCTCATTTATCTGGTACTATCTCTTTTTTCTTATATCTTTCTTCATACTTCCTGGAGCCAGCCAGTTTCTGGCTTTTCATACACGTATTTATATGCATTCTACATTTTCATCGGACTGTCTAGCCAATGAACACTCGATGCAATATGATATATGACCTCTTCATCTTCATGCATTTGCGTCGTCTGAATCATAATGAGCCTGAAAGAAATTTGATTCAAGCGGCGTTCGAATACGCGTGGACGCGTTTCTGTCGTCTCGTCCCTTCAGACCTCTGAATTTCGGCACATCGCACTTCCACCTTTCCTTCTGTTCCACACGATCGTCAATCCATGTTCCAACGCGATCCCAGGGCAGGTGCATTCCTCGGTGGGGACCGTGTCTCTGGCCAGGACATTCGTGATCAAAATGGTGCGTCGCACCTGCTATACCTGCAGACATGCATTCAATTCCTTTGTCTCAGTCATCGCTGCTCAGTCTATCGCGAACATTGTCAAGAGTTCACTAGGCCCTTTGGGTCTTGATAAGATGCTGGTGGACAACATCGGAGTGCGTCGATGTTTTGGTTTATGACTGGAGCGGGTATACTCATATGCCTATCTACTTTTTCAGGAGGTCACTATCTCTAACGATGGTGCTACTATTCTCTCGCTCCTTTCTGTTGAACATCCAGCTGGCCGCATTTTCGTCGACCTCGCTCAAAAGCAGGACAAAGAAGTTGGAGATGGCACGACGTCTGTGGTCATCGTAGCTGCAGAGCTGCTGCGGCGCGCAAATGAGCTTGTGAAGGCCAAGATTCACCCGACAACTATCATTACTGGGTATCGATTGGCGTGCAGAGAGGCGGTGAAGTTTATGCAGGACCAGCTGAGCATCAAGGTGGATGCTTTGGGGCGGGAGGCGTTGATCAATGTTGCAAAGACAACGATGTCGAGTAAAATCATCGGAAAGTGAGTTTCGCAGTTTGTCGCTCTCATAGCGATCGTTTAATCCTCTGATAATATCTAGCGATGATGATCTCTTTGCCCCGATGGCAGTAGACGCTATGATGTCCGTGCGGACGATTAACTTGCGGGGGGATATCAAGTATCCAGTCAAGGCCGTGAATGTTCTCAAAGCACACGGAAAGAGCGCACGGGAGTCCCTCTTCGTTCAGGGCTATGCTCTGAACTGTACTGTCGCAAGTCAAGGTGAGTCTTACTATTGATTGGTCTATCTGTAGCTTCGACTAAAATCATACGTCACTAGCGATGAAAAAACGTATCACTAATGCCAAAATTGCGTGTCTGGATATCAACCTGCAGAAGGCGCGAATGCAGCTTGGAGTTCAGATTCTCGTCGATGATCCTAACCAGCTGGAGGAGATAAGGAAACGGTACGCGACAATTTACAATGCCCTGGTCCTCTTGTCTAAAGGTTGTTCGCAGGGAAGCTGAAATCACGTTGGAACGTATCCGAAAAATCTTGGCGGCAGGCGCAAACGTCGTATTGACCACCAAAGGTATTGATGACTTGTGCTTGAAGGAATTTGTCGAGGCTGGTGCGATGGCAGTTCGTCGGTGTAGGAAGGAGGATCTCCGACGCATTGCAAAGGCTACTGGTGGTCAGCTTGTTTCGAGTCTGGCTAACCTTGAAGGGGAAGAGTCGTTTGAAGCCAGCTACCTCGGTACCGCCGAGGAGGTGGTCCAGGAGCGTATATCCGATGACGAACTCATTTTGATCAAGGGAACAAAAATTGTCAGTTCATCTTCGATTGTGCTGCGCGGTGCGAATGACTACATGCTGGACGAGATGGAGCGAGCACTGCATGACACTCTTTCTGTCATTAAGCGGACCCTAGAGAGCGGGTCCGTAGTACCCGGTGGCGGAGCCGTTGAGACTGCTCTGAGCATCTATCTGGAGAACTTTGCGACCACCTTGGTATGTTTTGGTATATTTTCACCCTGGTGAGTTTCTTACGAATTTCTTTGCAGGGATCCCGAGAGCAGCTTGCGATTGCAGAGTTTGCTGGTGCTTTGCTATCTATCCCGAAAACTCTTGCAGTCAACGCCGCGAAGGATTCGACTGAACTCATCGCCAAATTGCGGTCGTACCACAATGCCGCACAAAATGCACCCGCGGGTGATCCCAAAAAGGCGCTCTTGCGGTACGGATTGGACTTGCTTAACGGGGAGGTCCGCGACAATGTGACGGCCGGCGTGCTCGAACCCACGATGAGCAAGGTGAAGAGCTTGAAGTCGGCATACGAAGCCGCGGTATCTTTGTTGCGCATCGACGATGCCATTCAATGTGTCCCAGGTGAGTGATGGAGATGTTTTGTTGCCAAGCACACAGACTGAACCTTCTGTCACAGAACCGAAGGGGGAGCCTGACCCACATGGGCACTAGGTATTTAGCTAAATGTGTATTAGATGCTTAGTGTATACAATCAATATTTTTCGTGAAGAGCTTTGATGGCAAGGGTCCGGACGCGTGGAGTCACGTGGTTTGGAGAGAATCAACATCGAGGACGATCTCCTGGTTCTGATCGTTTTTGCCACCGCCTGCTGTTCCTCTGCTGCTGTTACGCTCTGAACGCGACTCTTCCTCGTCCACCGCGTCGAATAATTCCCCCTTCCCGACGACGGCGTCGACAACGACCAGCTGCGACCGCATGCAGCACGACCTACCCCCGTCAGCTCTACCCCATCTAGCGCAACGCTACCAGTCGCTCGTCTGGTCATGTCTCGACGCGGATCTCACCAAGACTGCCGTCTTTCATGCAGAAAGGTACTATTCCTTAGACAAGCACGGCCACGACTCGCGTCACCTTTATGCCACTGCCCTTTTCCGAGAAGGCCAGACATACTCTGCCTTTAACCTGGTCAACCAACCTTCCACTAATCTCTGCAGTGGCTGCTTGGAAATCAAAGCCAAATGCTGCACTGCTCTCGGGCGACATCGACAAGCACGCGAGGCTCTGGAAGCATCGATGTACGACCCGAACTATGTCCCATCTGGTGCGTTTTATTCAGAGGAAATAAATGAAATATTGACGCGCGTCTCGTTTTCTAGCGTCTACAAGCCGGAGAGTTGCAAACCCGTTCCCTGAAGAGGCGGCACTGCGGTGTCGATCGGGCACCATGGCACTCAAGGGCAACCTTCCCGAAAAGGCTTCGGCCAGTTTCCAACAAGCTCTAAACCTCAATCCGCAGCTATGGGAGGCATTCGAGGGTCTATGTGCCCTGGGTATGTTTTCTTAATTACGCGTTTGGGTCCATTTTGTTGACGTCAAGGTGCTGTGCTCAGGATCGATACCTGATGTTGATGCAATATTTCCCCCACGACCGCTACCTATCAAACGAGCACCACCAGACGACGTACCAGGAAAAGCAGTTCATACAGTTGCAGACGCTGGGTTTTTTACACCAGATGCAGGTTCAAGCGGTAATCTGTTTCGCACATGGAAGCCCGACCTACAACCCCAACCATTTCGAATGGCGCCGCCCCCCGGACCGCGCGACTCGATGTAATAATGTGTTTTTATTTCGTGATTAATTTGCGCTGACGCTGTGTGCAGAGCAACTAATGACTCATTCTACCCCGACCACTCATTCCACCAGGCCCACCGTACGACACGGTCGCAGCCTACAAACACAATTCAAGCCCCTATACAGCGGCCCCTATCATCAGCAGACGAGGCCGCGCCGAATCCCAAGAGACAGCGATCTACGGCGCGGCAACCCGAGGTGATGAAGAAGACGGTGCACAACCACAAATTGAGTGTGGACGACCCCTTGAAAAAGGCACGCGCACGCCCGGCCTTGATCTTTGCTAACATCTCATCTTCCGGTCGTCATTCCCAGTTTACGACGTCCTCTAGGACTACTGGACTTGGAAAGAGCAATGGTCAGCCCTTGGTGTCGAACACCGCGACACGGAGAAGTTCGAGGCTGCATGGCGCGATAGGCACCAAGCCCCCGTCACATGCAGCAAAGGTAAGACAGGTTCTGTGAGATGATCGTGTCGTGTATACTGCTGACGGGTGTTTGTTGTTGTGCAGTCTACAACCCGCGGAAGGCGGCGACCGTCGGCGAATACGCGTTCGAAATCTGCGGAATCAGAGGTCGAGGAAGATGTGTTTACAGCTGGGAGCGAGGTTGGGTACCCGCCATCACCATCGTCGAATGCGCCGCACTCGCCACGGTCGGAGGTTTCGCCGTCGCCGAGCAACTGGACAGCGGCACAGGAGCAAGCCGCGCAGGAGGAATACGACGCAGAGTTGGCAGAGTATTATCTGTACAACTTGACGCGCAAATTTGCGAGTGCGACGCGTGCGCTGGCATTGTATGACTGTCAGGGGTGCCTCCGGGAGCTTGAACAGCTGCCAGCTGTGCATCAGGCTTCTCCGTGGGTACTGGCGATGGTCGGCAGAGCCCATTATGAGAGACAAGATTTTGCTTCGGTGCGTTCTCGGACCCATTGAGGAAGAGGTCTCTTATCTCTGACTGGATATTTTGGAATTGATAGGCGGAGCGTGCGTTCAGGGCGGTCCGGATTCTGGAACCATACCGGCTTTGGGACATGGAAGTGTATTCGACGCTTCTATGGCACCTACAGCGGAACGTCGAGCTATCGTTTTTGGCGCAGGAGCTGCTAAATATCAACCCAGAGTCGTCACAGGCGTGGATTGCCGTTGGGAATCTATTTTCGCTGCAAAAGGAGCGGTCACAAGCCCTGACATGCTTTAGGCGTGCTGCTGAGATGGACCCGACATGCGCTTACGCGTACACACTCAGCGGGCACGAGTCTATAGACGAGGATTTGGATAAGGCTATCAACTTCTTCCAATCTGCTTTACGTGCCGATTCCCGCCACTATAATGCCTGGTGAGGCGAGAGTTTATCTATGATTGAACGGCGTTGACAATTGAAAAAAAAAAGGTACGGATTGGGGACATGCTATCTGCGAATGAGCAAACTACGGCTGGCCGAGTATCACTATCGACAAGCGGTGGAGATTCATCCCAACAATGCGGTGTTGCTGGGCTGTGTGGGGATGGTGAGTGACTATTAACTGTGTGTGTCAGGGTCATCAGCTGATGTTGTTTGTCTTCATCAAAGGCTGTTGAACGACGGGGTGACCGCAATGCAGCGCTTGAGTTGTTCGACGATGCTGTAAAACTGGCGCCTGATAACGCACTGGTTCGGTACAGAAGGGCCAAGATCTTTGTCTCGATGCGGAAATATGAGGTACGGTTATCCGTCCCGATTACTGTAGGTAAGCTTATCTTTTTTTGGGCGCAGCTGGCAGTACGGGACTTGGAGCACCTGCGGAGCACGACGCCTGAGGAGTCGAATGTGGTGTTCCAGCTGGCCAAGGTGTACCGGCTGGTGGGGAACGAGGCCAAGTCGGCGCACACGCTGGCGCTTGCGCGGGACATATCGCCGAAGAGCCTGAGCAAGATCAAGAAGCTTCTGGACACGGTGAAGGACGAGATGGGGGACGACGAGATGGACGAGGGATGATGATAGTAGCGAATTCTTGTAATGAGGACATTTTTAGATGGGACCGAGCGGTTCGGGTTGGGCGTGATCGTGATCGTGACGGTGTGACTGGTGGTTCGGTTGGAGTCAGGGATCGCGTTATATAAGTTTGAAGTTGGAAGCAGGTCCCCAGTTGAGAGCACGACCATGTCCACCTAAGCACGTCGCCGTCGTCCGTCTGCCGCGCGCCACGCCCCATCCTAGTGAGAATGGTCCCCCGTTCAATCAAGAACGGCTCTCTACTCTTTGCACCCGAGCTTGTCTACCGTATACACCGCTCCTGACCACACCATGTCCGACAAGCTATTCAACATAGCCCGTTCAAAGCTCCACGTGCAGCCTGGCGCCCGCGACAGCGTCAGTCTCCATCGCTGGGTCCTGCTCAAAAACTCCATCATCTCCTCTGCGCCCCACACAACACCAAGTTCATCCCTTTCTGTCGACGACGAAGAGGAACTCGACACAGACGCATTCATGTTCCCCGACGCGGGCAAACTCGTCACTGGCCCCGCTCCAGACAGCAGCACCTCAGAAGCACAGTGGCTTGACTCACTCCTTGAAACCTTGGGTGGTGACGACGACGAAGACGACTTTACAGCAGTCTCACACATCTACGAAGACGACAATGACGACCAGCTGAGTCTCGTGGGGTCTCCCGTCTCGTCCTCCGACGACCTCCTCACCCACTTCCCCCATCCCATCACTGTATCATATCCCTATCCTGTGCCGTATCCACCGTTCCACCCTCCCCTCATCTACCCTTATGAGCTAGACCATGATTCCTCCTTCGACTCCTTTTCTTCCTCTCTGCCTTACGATGAGCCCCTGCCCTATTACGACGCTGAAAACTCGTCCGTGCCCGACGCCATAGAAGACACGTCGGACGACGAATCAACCGACGCGCCTACCACCCCCTCTCTCGGCCGGTCGAGCAACTCGTTCACCCTCCTCGACCCAGCCCGGAGCAGGCTGCGGCATCCTCGTCCCCACGTTCACGTCGAGCCGGACGATCCCTATTTCTATCCATTTGAACTCGACCCCCTCCCCTTCCCCCATGAACACCAGCCTTATAATAATAACTACCAAGAGTGCTAGTTGCTATGCTACTGTCCGTTTTATCTATCGTCTCTTATTCTGCATCTGCTCGCATCCCCATGTCTTTCCATTTTTTTCTTTCTTTTCCATGATCATCATTTCCCCTCATCCCAATCCATCCATCCATCCAGTTTATCTCTCGTATGGGGCTTATCGTGTATTCTTGTGACATAATCTGTTTTTTTTTTTTTCATAGACATAATGACTGAAGTCTCGCGTGCTTGTGTCTATGTATTCCGCTAGATCACTTCCGCTTAATCCTAGACTATCGGGCTAACTGTCTGAGAGCTTGTCTTACACTAGTCCGGCAAACCCAAATCACCGCCGCCAAAAACTTGTACCGCCGTGTTGTTAAAGGCAGTCGGCCACTGAGGGGACGGGGGGAATGTACGACATTCCAATGTCGGAGCTAGTAGTCAACGAAAGTTCAGTATCACCGGACTTGAGCATAATCTGCGCACAGACCTATCGCTAAAAGGAACGGGGCCCTGGTTTCCAACTTGTGTCTGGGGTTACTAGCGGTCACAGGACGCCCGGACTGAGTCCACATCAGAAATTTCTGGCGAGTCAACACCCCAACACACCTGTCAATATAGTCCATGAGGCGATTTGCGACGAGCATTAGGTACGGAATGCGCCGCCGGGTCCAGTTGGCTCTGATGATGTTCTCGTAAAGTTCCATGTCGCAATGGGGCATGAAACAGAGCGTCGGCCGATTAAGTGCGTATCCTGCGTCCTGTAAGTACGGCAATGACGCCACCACCCAGACTGCATGTCAGTTTGATGTGTGATTGGTGGACTGGATGTGGGTCCCCGAAAAAGGAACGCCAACCAGAGGGAAATGAGAAGAGAAGAGGAAAAGAACTTGCTTTATTTTCGGTGAGGACGTTCATGTGGAGTGTTGTTCCGAGGAGCGCACAATCGTCTGCCGTAAATACAGGATCATACAGAGATACCTTCTCTGGGCCCTGAGAAACAAGTAGTTAGTTAATACTTGATGGTAGTGGGGGAGTGGCCCCACGTTCGAGGTGGAGCGGTGCGGGGCTTACTTACAATGTTGAGGTGTTCGCATATCGCGAGAAGAAACGCGAGCTGTGCGCGCGCATTTGGCGACGTGCTGGGGCTCCCAAGCCCGAGGCAGATGACTTCCTCAGGGGCGGCGGCAAGTCCCACGAAGGACTCTGATAGAATTTCTAAAAGAGTACGGCATTAGGGTTTCATGGACTTAGGGCGCGAGAGAGCGCGGGGGGTGGGGGGGGGGACTGGAACGGACGGACGGACGTTGGCACTGTGGTAACCAATCCGAGTCCCGGGCGAGCTCATCACGAAGGAGCTGGAGTTTGTCGAAAAGGGACTCTTTTTCCCTCGGTGATGGTCTGGACTTGCGCTTCTTGCGGTTCACAGGGACAAAGTCTGTATAGAACGAGGAGGTCGTGGCCATGACTTATGTGCTCAGCGAGCGCTCCGAGTCGGTCGCTGCTCACCTGGCCTTTGGAAAGCAGCACATCCAAACATCGGGCGAGCTGGTTCATCACAAGTCGCTTTAAGCTCTATTACATGACTCTTAATTTGACAGAAGAACGCAATGAGGCCAATTAGCTAGCTACGACTCCTAAGTACAACGCATCACAAGGTTTTGTGCGCCCACAAATCGTCTCCTAGGTAGGTCGCAAGTTCCACGGCCACATCCTTATTGACTCGCCGGATATCCTCCGTCCCGAGCTTCAGCAACCCAACTCCTACCGCGTGATCCTTTCCCTCCGCGAAGATCGCTACAGGCGTTCCCGCAGGCAACGCTTCCTCCGCCGGCGGGAGCCATCCTCCCTTTGACGTGAGCCCAGGGCACATCATCGGTGCCCCAGCCAGCAAGTATCGTATTGCGCCACGGTCAATGCCCACTTTGGGGAGTATATAAGGATCTGGAGAGCAAAAATGTAATCAGCGACCGGTACTAGCACAGTAGATATGACAATCCGAATGACAGACATTTGTGCAGCACCCACAGCGTTGGGTAGAACGGTCCGTCAAAGTGCTGTATGATCAGGGGTTCCCCGTGAAGACTGTATATCGATACGTGTTCTCTGCTGTGCAACAGGCACCCGGGCGATGATTAGATGGGTTTGTGGAGCTCCAGAAACTGTGCGCGACGCACCACTTGACGTGGACAAGCCCCTCTTTCTTGGGCCAAATCGCCTCAAGTGTCTCCGGCTCTATCTTCCATTGTGATAAGATAGCTGCACGAATTCCCCTCTGCACCGAGGATTTGACGGGCGTTTGCCCCGCAATGTCAGTTGAAGGACTGAATCTGGCAGTGGCCGTTCAAGCATCAGATCAGAGACAGAAAAATGGAGCAGGACGGGCTCTACTTCTTGAACATGAAAGTCAGAGAAAAGGAAATCTTATAAGATCTAAAATCGATCACTGATTCCCTGAACCATCAAAACGTGACTTCCAGCTCACGAGAGGAAACCCGAAATGACTAGTCTTTGTTGTTTGATTCTATATTATTCATGCTAGTGTTACATATGATAGAAGAACGACAAGAGCAGGAAGGTAAATCGATATAAAAAAAAAAGGGAAGTAAAGGTGGACTGTGATTTTACGTACAGATAGTTGTTATCATGAGCAAATGCAAACGGTTTCAAAGACAGAAGAATAGACGAATAAACAAAGAAATCATATATCCTCGTCCTTGTCCTCGATTTGGTCAGGCTTCAACATGCCTGGAATCCGCATCGCGGCTTCACGTTCCTCCTGGGCTTTCTTTTGCGATTCCAACTCCTTTTCTTCCAGGTAGAGTTCAGCGTTGTCCCCGGCTGAGAACTCCTTGAGCTGAATCAGGAAATCCCGCAGGGCCAGCTTGAATCGGTTGATATCGTTGTGGTTGTCTCCTAAGGCATTGACAAAGTTCACCACGTGCGTGCTGATAAGAGGTGTAAGCATGCCGAGACATGGTTTCATGATTAGTCAATAAGAACTCACGGTTGGACATGCGGGAATGCATTCTTCAATAGGTTCGCAGTATACTCCCGCAGATAGGCGGCGTTTGACGTCGTCTGCGACGGCTCGAACAAGGGGGTCCTTATCGCGTTCGTTTCCACGAGCTGGAACATGCGAGCCAGAACCACGCTTTGTAGCTTGAACCCGCTCTTGTGATCCGTGTCAGTCAGAACAAAGAATGTATCTTGCACGATGCTGAGGAAATATTGCTGGAAAAAGGCGTTGCTGACAGGCTCCGTCGCACTTGAGAAGTTGTTGACGACCTCCAAGCATACTATGACGTGATGGTTAATACATGTTTGGAATGCAACCAAAGACCACCCACAATTCAAACCCGTATCGGCAATGTCACGCATCGTGTGCTTGATAGCCCAAATGATGCTATCCATGAACAACTTGAACTGGTTCGGTGGGATTCCGAGTAAGGCTATGGAAAGGATTTTAGAGTCCGAACGACGTCACGAAGGTAGAAAAAGTAGATACCAGGGAAGCAGTTCAGGTTGATGGCACGGAGAAGTTTAAAGAAACCGCCACGATGCTCAGGATATTCCGCAAAGTCTTGATTAATCATGTTAAGCGTACACTCAAAGACAGCATCAAGTATAGCAGGGACTTGTGGGGTGAGAAGGGACTAGTAAGAGAAATAACATTAAAAACTTGTTAACAAGTAAT
Organism: Termitomyces sp. K1Ag; assembly: GCA_017657315.1. NCBI lineage: Eukaryota > Fungi > Basidiomycota > Agaricomycetes > Agaricales > Lyophyllaceae > Termitomyces > Termitomyces sp. K1Ag. Next base: position 21,279 of record JAGGAR010016002.1, read on the forward strand.
GTGCAAGTTCACTCACTCCGAGACGGCCAATGATGGTGGCAACTACATTCAAGACCTCCGCGTCTCTCGCTGCCGGCACGTTACGATTATAGTCGCCGAGAACGGCATCAAGAAGTGGAGGCATGAAATTCACATTAACGGATTCGAGGTCCTCCGCCTTTTTTATGTACGTCTCCATGAGCTTCAAAATTTCCTTTTTCACTGTACGCAACTGGCGAATTTTCGGTGTTTTGGTAGCAATGAGACCTAAAGATTGTAAATTTAGAAGACTCGCGAGCAAAAACTTTAGAAATGCTCACCCTCTTTAGAGATGGTCTCACTGATTATCCCACTGACAGCTTTGTACAAGCCCAACATGTCCAGGAAGATCCTACCTATCTGTGGGAGGTAGAAGCTGCCTATGGAAGTACAGGCGGACACATTGGTCTTCAGGACGTTTGACAAAATCTTGATGTTGTCTGCGCTAGCAAGCACGTCCATGTTTTGCGCCGCCTGAGACATCAGAGAATCCCACTGTGAATAACTATGAGAGGGTGTCCAAACAGAGGAGTACATAAGATAAATTCATACAGCGTTATTTGGCAAATCCATAAGCTTTGCGATAAGCTTTTCCTGCTGAGGTTTGTTGGGCTGAGCCGAAATCATGTAGCCAACTGCCTCGTAGAAAGTGTGGACCTAACAAGAAAACTAGAGTGAGAAATCCGGTAAAATCTAGAACGCATGTCGACGTTTACTTGTTGAGGCGAGAGATCCACAGTAATTCTGTGAAGCATGCGTAGTATTTCGTCTATGAATGGCTCTTGCTCTCCGGATTGTTGCATAACGAAATGTCTCCGGCACTTCTGCGCGATCTTGATGAAAGTATCGCACGCCATGTCTTGCACACCTATGCAGGAAATATAGATTAGGTATTGCCCATGATAGGAGATAAGACTGCAACTCGCCTTCGTGTGTCTCGTGCATGAACTCGAACAATTTGTTAACAACGGTCTTGAGGAATTTCCAATGTGCCTTGAGGAACCGAGGGTATTGTCCAACGATATACATGATGTCAGAAGCGACGACCGCTTTATTGTCCTTTCCACGTTTGATTTCGCACAATCCAAGAAGATCCTTAATTACGGTGACCAGGAAGCGTTTCTCCGTCTCCTCATCTGAAAATACCACATAAAAAAGTATAGCACTAGAATGAAGATAGGCACTTACTCATGGCACCAGAAATCGATCCAATAGCCCAGCAAAGAGTGTTGAGGTTGTTCCACGACCACTCTGAGCCATCCACTTGTTTCGCTAGCTTCTCCGTCAGTATTGTTTCCGTGTCCGTCACGTCAAGGTGAGTGAGATAGACAAGAAGCTCGCGCATCTGCTTGTAAAGAACAATTGTGTCGCTCTCCTTCATGAATTCGCGAACGATCTCTCCTTCGTCATTTTCAACGATGAGAACCTAGTTAAGTTCGAATAAAAACTTTCTGTCCACTCAAATGAAAAATCAATCATACCTCCTCAGGCTTCACCATACGTTCAATCACAACTAGTCGCAGATTAGAAAGGACGTCACTGTAGATGTTCTTCCTAAGGGACATTCCATTCAGCACGCTTGAAGCACCGCTACCGCCAAGACTCAGACCCATGAGCAGCCCAGAGTCACCTATAGGCAGGCTCTGAAGTTCCTCATAGAGTTCGGCAACAAGCTTAAGCCAGTATTCCAAGCAAATCTTGAAAATTTCCCGCTCATCCACTTGTGACACTTTGACCATGTAAAGATGTGCATTAAGCAGTACATCACGATTCGCTTCAGTCTCGACAGCCCGAAGATGATTCGATAAAAAGTTGGCCAGGAACAATGCGAGGTTCAGAACAAGCTCTTGGCCTGCGTCTCCAGCGTTCGCGTACGCTTGTGCAATATTGGTGCTTGGTGGAATCATGCGATTGATCGAAGTCATTACCATTGCGAATAAAATGACGAATTTGGGGTCGTATTCCGGGCCAACATTGAGAGCAGCAATTTCGGCGAGACACTTGAGCGTTACATTGCGGAACTCTGGAGCTTCAAGGAACTGGGGAAAAAGTAAGAGCAAGTCACGCAGAATGAAGACAGGCAACACATACACGAGTCAGAAGAAGATCTATTATAGTCGTTTCGAAAATGTATCCCAGTGGAATCCAATTCAGGAATTTGAGGAGCGTTTCCAATGTCGCCTTGATCAACGATGTTTTCTGCGCCTCTTCCAGAACTTCCGAGCACAACTTGAAGATTTCCGAGAATTCGCCACACATCTGGTTTTTCAGGTTTTTGATTTTGGTTTGTGTCATTTGTTCGGCTGAATAGTCGAAAATCTCCTCGGAGAGAAGCTTGAGAATAACCATGTTGTTTTCGCAGAGCGAAAGATTAGTTTTGGAAGATTCCACAAGTTCCGTGATGAAATTCGGCCAGTTGTGAGGCCATTCCTGCTTGAGAATCTATGGAAAACAGTCAAACTCGGTCATGACGCCTAGGATGATACAAACCTGAACTAGCGCTAGATTGAGCTTATTGATGTAAGCCTTCTCCTTACGCATCGCAACCTCATCGGAGGCGACCTTGACAGTTACTCCAACAACGAAGTTCCGAATACCTGTCGAGATCTGGTAAGCGCGGCAGGGCCGGCAGGAACGAAGCTGCACACCTTGACGTTGGCCATCGGGAAGAGTCTTCCATCTCGTGTTGATGAGTTTTTCCAGGATCTGTAGGCCGATGTACTATTGCGAGTCGATTGAGTAAATTGCGTGTGAACCGAAAAGGAGAAGATCGGACCTTTGACTGAGGAAAAGAAGATCTTTCCAGTATATCTGGCACTCTTGTCCATGAGTCAGGGTGTTCTTCCAACTGGGTAAGGACTTGTTGTGCTAATTGGCGCTAAATGGACACGAGAATCTGATTAGCGATTTCGCCCAGAAAAGCGCGTAAACGAGTGCACCTCCTGTCCAGCACCAGTGTAAAAGGTCATCACCACCTTGTCCAACAGAGCGACGTCCAAGTCCCGCGAGAAATCGAGTATACCCTACGAAGATAGATGCTCAGTCATCCATGTATTAGGAGTGCGATAAGCGTCTCACCTCCATGATGGCAGGACAGATAGATTGAGGTTATCCGGTCTATGCCTGTAGAGTATGAGATATGATAGGAATTGTGGCGTCGCGAAACGCGTTCACGTCGTGGTGCAAGTTGGGCAAAGGGCGACCTTGTGGGTTCCAATGGGTTATAGACGGATCACGTGACGGAATGTCCCGGAGTTACGGCAGAAGCGCTGGTTGACGTCAACTGTGAGACTCTTCAAGAAGTCTTCGGTGCTGATAGGCTTGTTACTTCTGTCCTCTTTACCACCATGACTGACCTCCCAAAGACACAGCGCGCATGGATTGTAGAGCGCACGGGTCCTCCAGCAAAAGCGCTCTCTTTGAGGTCCGATTGGCCAGTCCCTTCTCAGCTCAAACCTGGAGAAGTGCTCGTCAAAGTCCAGGCAGCTGCGCTCAATCCGGTGTGGGTTGTACAAACAATTTTTTTGATGTCTTTTAACCTCGGGTCTTCTAGTGGATATAAACTCATGAAGTTCTTGCCTACTTTTGCGCACTCTGGACGACCTCTTCCCGCAGAACACGATCTAGCTGGGGAAATCGTCGATGGCAATGGCACACAGTTTTCCGCCGGTGATCAGGTCTTTGGGTTCATCCCTGTCGGTAAGATGCATGTTGTGATATGTGTTTCTCCTTTTCTGAAATCCTGAAGAACTCTCACAGGTCATCCGACAAGGTGCCCTCACCCACTATGTTCGCATGCCTGCAGACAACCTTGTCATTCGGCCACCCCACATATCTCCTGTCGAAGCTGCTGGCATCACTTTGGTTGCAGAGACGGCATATGAAGGGCTCATTGATATTGCGAAACTTGAGGCAGGTCAGAGCGTTCTGATCAATGGCGGAAGTTCTACGGTCGGCGCTTATGCCATTCAAATTGCTAAGGCAAAAGGCGCCAGGGTGGTTGCTACTGCATCAGGAAAGAACGAGGCTTTCGTTCGCAAGATGGGCGCTGACGAGGTTTGTTCTATGATTCTCTCTGGTGATATCATCATACAACAAGCCATAGTTCATTGACTATACGAAGTCTCCTTTACACAAATATCTGGAAGCCAACCCTCCAACCCCAAAATTTCACATTATATTAGATGCCGTTGCCTTGACCGATATTTCGCTGTACGCACACAGTCCTGCATACTTGGTTCCGAATGGCATCTTTCTTTCCACCGGCCCAATGCCCAAGAATTTTTCTCCCCCCGAGCTTTGGAAGATAGCCACCACCGTCTTCTCGGCCTACCTGAGACCTCCCTGGCTCGGTGGCGTCAAGAGGCGTTACAAGTATGTCGCTAAATTTTTTGTCATCTTAGAATGATAACAGAGAATGACCAGGATCTACATGTTGGTTCACAAAAAAGAAAGATTGGATGCCATCAGACAAATGGTCGTGGATGGTATGCGGCCGGCCATATTGCACAAATTCTCCTCTGAGCTCCTCGCAGGTGCCATAACTCCTCCAGTGGATTCAGTCTATGATTTCGATGATGCCCTCAAGGCCTACGATCGACTTATGTCTTCACGTGCGACCGGAAAAATTGTGATTAAAGTTGACCCTACTGTGACCTGATCATGCTACTGTGATTATTGTTCATGTTTTGTTGGCTGGTATCAGGACTGCGGCCTGAATTCATATATTCCCACTACAAATTAGATACTGCATCACATCTTCAACAGAGTAATTGTTCACGATTTACACCTCTTGATCTGTGAATTCCCGGGGAATATCGTTTGCAGATTTTCAAGACAGTTTGAAGATGCACTCATGTCAACCTATTTGGTCATCCCAGAATTATTGGTTCAGATATGAAATCACTGTCTGTAGCCATTGACAGGCATATTATATATTGCATACATTGTTGCATGGACTGCATGGTATTGAATGCCATCTTGCAAACTTTAGGGATCCTGGTATTTAGTGTTATGGGTGTGAAAACAAAAAGTTGATTTGAATAGATTCCTATAAGTATGGTATTGACTGCTTACCTGAGGTGGTAATGCCTCATTGTTCAAGTTAGGACGCGACGCGACGCGATAGTCACATCACGTGTTAGTCACGTTGAAAGCGACCGCGCGTTTCCAACCACCAACCAATCACTCAACAGCCCTTCAGAATCATGTCTATCGACGTGCACGAAGCAATGCAAGAATCTTCTGTACAGTGTAAACGCTGATAAGCAAGCTGACTCGACCTGCTTAGCAAAGCCATTCGTGACATGCTCCCGATCATCGACCCCGAAGAAGACTACTTGACCATTGTTGCGGCCGAGGAGAAAAACGCCGCAACGGAATCACGGAGAAAGAAGGAGATAGAGGAGGCTCAGGGAAACATGAAAGGCGAGCTGCTCTTCTGCATGTCTAGACAGTCCGTGCTCAACCCAAAACAAACGCGCAGCACTCGTGAAGTTGCTGGAGGCAGCTCGAATATCATCCAAGCGCCCTGCGTCCGTCCCTTCAGAACAAGCACATGCGAAGGTGCTCAATGAACTCGACCGGACTAAGCTAGATCTTATGAAATCTATAAGCGATATGGAGAGCCTTGTGGCGAGCCAAGAAGCAGAACTCACAGAATTGAAAGACGAGGCACGTCAATTAGAGGAGTACGATCCTGCTTTAGAACATAAGAAAGAACTCGGTGGTTCTGCGTGAGTTGCATCTGGTCAGAATCTGCTCATAAACTGACAGAAGCTAGTCTGCGTTTGCGGATGTACGAGAAATTGGGATTTGAACCGGTCTTCGATAAGAAAGGTGTTCTGGTGAAGATGCTCGTCCGTAGTATGGAGTCACTCTTTACATTCTATGGCGGTCAGTTAACTCAGCTATAGGTGCCCAATCTGGCGATCTCCATGTGATACCAATGGACGGACAAAAATCAGACTTCGAACGATCTCACCTTCTTTGGAAGCTTGCCTCATCGTAATTAGTACGTGTACAGTACCACGCCCAAGTACGTCCAGTTCATTTCCTGCCCACTGTACTAGTACGTTTCATATCGCTTTTTATTGCCTTAAATTATGTATAGATTTAAATGGTATCGATCTGTATTTGTAGAAGTCCAGGGGGGATGTAGTGAAAGGAGAAAAATACAATGAAAGGGTAACTAAGTATAACATGATGCATACAATAACAATCAGGATGGGATCTGCACACAAAAGTTATTCGAGTGCTAACAACATTGGAGAGGGCAATTGGCAACTGACCTGAATACCTGGCTTCACGATCCAGTATTTCTTCTCCTTACACTTCTCTCCAACCTCCCTGATCTTGGCTTCGATCATATTCTTCTTGACCTTGTGCTCACGAAGGTCCCGATGTATTGTCTCGACGAGGAAGTTGAAGCTGCCAGTCTGTAGCGAAGCTATCTTTTGAAGAACAAAAGGAAGATGCTGGTCAGGGAAGGGCTGTTTGGGGGCAGCTGCCTTCTTCGGCTGAACAGAGGAAACTGCTGCTGAAGAGGATAATGTTACATTCGAAGCGTGCTGGGATGCGTTCGATTGAATCAAACGGTCGGGGAGACTTGGAACAACGAAGACGCCGTCGTTCGACAGGACTGGCTTGTTTGATGATGAGGCGGCCTTGGTTTCGCGTTTCCAATCTTCGACACACGTCGACACAAAGGTGAAAGGATCGAAAGATAGAGGGGTATCTGGAGGAAAGTTTAACGCCTGATCGGCTCGTTCTGTAATGTACTTACCATTGAATATCTGTATCCTGTATGGGTCGAAGATGCTATATTCGCACTGCCCAATTGAGCTTTCCCAGCATGGCCCCTTAGCATAAGGTATAAGAGGAATAACAATTTTCCTCTTCTTCACTGTCTTCTTCTCTCCATCTTCTGCCTTCCGCTTCGAGGGAAGGGCAGGTAAGTCAGGGAGGTCCAACTGATCCATGTCTTCTAGAGAGATCCCAACATCCTCATCATCGTCAACAAGCCAGCTGTCCGCATCAGAGTCTGCGTCGTCGTCATCCTCTTCGTCCTCCGCGTCATCATTAACATCGTCAGCGTCACCAGAAGGCTCGTCTTCCCACTCCTCTCCACTGTCATATCCATAGTCAAACACCAGAACGTCCCTGGCACATGGTGTTCGTGGTCCTATAATGCGAGAACTCCGTGTCCAAGTCCCAAAATAGCCTGGACGGCTATCCCCAGCAAATATAAGAACTTTTATCGGCACTAGGGAGCGGTCTTTGAGTTGGGAGAGCAGGGAACGCACGGTGGCATCGTCCCCTTCTATCTCTGCATCAGAGAGTTTCGAAACAATATCGCGTACACAAAGAGGATTATAGGTCTTCAAACGTGGATCACGATTTGGCGGTGACCGTCGACGTGGGGTGTAATTTGGTGATGACGATAGAGAGGATATAACAGACAGTAAATGTTCTGAAGAGAATAAGGTGAGTACTACATAGAACAGAAACAAAACCGCCTACCCGCTGGGTTCATATTCGCGACATTAACAGTCGGCGTAGAAAGGTTGACCATTTCTACGTCACGATCGTCCTCATCATCGATGACAATGACGCCGTCGCACACCTTTGGTGACGACCTCTTCTTGCGTTTTCTGGATTCATGGAACCAGTTTACAGGGGCAAGTTCCGTATCTTTCTTCAAGATGAACGGCTTGAACATTTTCTCGAACTCGGACGTGATGTTCGAAGGTCCAGCAACAGCAGCGTCACCTTTGACTGGTGTCCGTGAAGAGGCCTTAGGTTTTGAAAAAAAGTTGGCCATGATGGATCGTGATTTATCTTGAGCGTCCTTCTGCTTCTTCTCCTTCTCGGCTTTCGCGGCTTTTCTTTCCGATCTTTCCTGTTCCTATCCCATGGCTTGTAAGTGAGGCGTGCAATATAGCATTGAGAGCATACCTTGAGTGCCTTAGCTGGGTCAACAGGTTTTGGAGCTCGCGGAAGCTTAGTAGTGCTGGATTTCGGGGTCTGGCGATCGGTGTTAGGCACTGACGCGAAAGAAACGTGCGGCGTTGGAAGACGCACCGAATGATTCTCTTCCTCTGCTTTCCTCTTCTGTTTCTGTTTCGACTGTGGCGTGGTTTTATCTTCGGGCGTCGGTTGATACTCGATCACATTGAGTTCCTTTGGAGGAAGCTTAGCCGTACCCTTCGGGTCCAGTATCGCGTCCTTCGCGTCTTGAGGTAATGATTCAAAAATGGCCAGCAAATCTTGCTTAGCCTAGAAGATGATAAGAATATGCGAATCAACTGCGACTTCATACTGACCTGGACCCTTTCTGCCAGCCGGCTTTCGGCCTTCTCTCTGGCATTCTTGGGAAGCCAATCATGATGTTGGTCCTTGACTTCCCATCTCCAAATGCACACAGCTGCGGGCACCTTCCCGCCACCAATACCATCCAGACCATAATTCTTGCGCTGCATCACTGCTTTGATAGCAGTCTCAACTGCATTCAAGGGTAGAGCCACTTGTGCTATTGCTGCACTGCCTTCTCCTTCATCGTCATCCTGTGTGGGAAGCATTTCTTGTCGTATATGTTTTGTAAGCGCAGGAAGTGTTTTATCACTATAGAATACATTATTGACTGGTATAAATCATGAGGGTCTGCTGACACGCACCTTTCGTGGGCCAATTTAGCAATGAGTGGTAAGTGCTCGTCCGGTATGGCTGTCAGGGGTGAAGCCTGTTGCCTAATGCGTTCTTCGAGCATTTCACGAAATTGAACAATTTCTAGGTTCAAGATTCATTGAGTCCGGAGGAAGACGTAGTAGCCAGCATCGCATAACTAACCCTGAAGTGTCTCCGACTGTTTCTCAAATGAGATGCATTTCTGCTTGAACTGCACCTTTCCGTTCTTCAACTCGACCAGAGTTGGTCGACTTGGTTTCTCTACACGAAAATGCGCGTCAGAAATGGGTGATCGAGGTCAGAAAATCGCGTGGTGCTTGCCTTCGGGCTCTACGCTGGCACTCGCACTCGTCGTCGCGACGTCAAGAGTTACTGTATTGCGGGTAAGCACAAATGCATTATAAGAGATATAACCACGTACTCTTGTTTCCCTCTATGCCTGACATAGCGACCAAAGGTCCTTCCACAACAGTTCGGATGGAGGACGGAGAACAAGAAAATAGAGAGAAGAACGCGACGTGACCGCTACCATCGCAAGTCACGCGTTTGTGACACAGTGGAATGTCTTTCTTCAACCCCAAGGGCGCGTCTACTAAATCGACGCAGAAACACGTCGTTGACCCAGCACTCCAGCCCTGGGTCGAGAAATAGTGAGAGAACTCTGAATGTCGTAAAATATGGGTTGCTGACCTTTTACAGCCGCCCAAAGACAATCGAAGATGTATCTGCACAGGAACACACCGTCACAGTCCTGCAAAAGGCTTTGACGTCGACAAATGTACGTTGAACTTACAAAGAGACAACGCGTCTAAGTCCGGCGTAGCTTCCCCACATGCTCTTTTACGGCCCTCCTGGGACAGGGAAAACATCGACCATCCTCGCACTGGCGCGTCAACTATTTGGGTGAGCAGTTACCGTGCATCATGCGACGCCATCTTTAGACTATCCCAAAGCCCAGATAACTTCAAGAATCGTGTATTAGAACTTAACGCATCTGATGAACGTGGTATATCCATAGTTCGTGAAAAAATCAAAACCTTCGCCCGTCAAACACCTCGCGCCCAAACTGTGTCTTCGGATGGGAAAACGTATCCATGTCCACCGTATAAGATCATTATTCTTGACGAGGCAGACTCGATGACGCAGGATGCTCAAGGCGCTCTTCGGCGTATCATGGAAACATACGCTCACATAACGAGATTTTGTCTGGTATGTAACTACGTCACTAGGTTAGTACCCGTTATTCCTTTCAATTGCCCGACTGATTCCTTGCTGTAGAATAATAGAGCCACTTGCGTCACGGTGCTCGAAGTTCCGCTTCACCCCCCTAGACTCGTCCTCGTCGAGTTCGCGACTGGCTCAGATAGCTAAGGCTGAGGACGTTGACATTGACGCTCCAGTCATCAGTACCCTCATCAGCACATCCTCAGGAGACTTGCGTCGTGCCATCACATATCTTCAATCTGCATCACGTCTAGCATCCTCGACGAATCCTCCTACACCTATAACGCCCGTTGATATCCAGGAGATCGCAGGTGTTGTCCCGGAGGTTGTCATCAACGATTTTGCACGGACACTCGGTGTTGAGATAGAAGGTAGCATGGACATCGACGATGAAGTATTAAAAAGGAAGAATGGTTCATTTGACGCCATCCAAGGCAAAGTGAAGGAACTCATGAGAGAAGGTTACTCTGCGACCCAAATACTCTCTCAAGTACGCATTCTTGCACATTCGTGTCTCATACTTGCTAATTGGACCTTCTAGTTACACGACCTCGTTGTACTCCATCCTACCTTAAATGGTCGTCAAAAGTCGAAGTGCGCACTGGTGTTCGCTGAAGCGGACAAGGCCTTGTGTGACGGTGCCGACGAAGAACTTTGGACATTGGAAGTTGGTTTACGTGTCCATAAGGCAGTATCACAGTCGTAACGATGTAGATCATAGTTTTTCATTTCATCCTTGATGTTCAGTCCATACCTCGACTGACGCCTTGTCAGTCACTCCCAAAGACGCAAAACATACAACGAGACTTTATTTTGCACGTTAGAACGACAGAGAAAGCAATGTAAAAGTGTGACGATATATCAAGACCGAATTCACCGGATGCCAGCGGTGGCTTTTTGGAGGGCACGCTTGATACCGAGCTGTGCCTTTTTGAGCTCATCAGCTGTCGAGTCCTCAATCTCCAACTTCTCAAGCGCCCTTGCGAGCTCAGCCTCAACCTGGGATTTGGCTCCGCGCTTGAGTTTCATGCCGATCTCAGGCGAGGTGATGGTGCTCTCAACCTGGTGGATGTAGGCCTCGAGGTCGGACTTGGCCTCGTGGCGAGCAGAGAACTCCTTGTCAGCCTGCTTGAACTGCTCAGCATCCTTGATCATCTGGTCGATCTCAGCGGATGAGAGACGGCCAACAGAGTTGGTGATGCCTAGAAACCATGACATGAGAATGGGCGATGTCAATTGGATGAATGAAACGTACTGATGGATGCCTTGCGGCCGGAAGCACGATCCATGGCGGAGACCTTCAAGAGACCATTGGCATCGACCTCGAAGGTGGTAACGAGCTCGGCCTGGCCACGGGGCATGGGAGGAATACCAGTGAGCTCGAACTCGCCGAGCAGGCGGTTGTCACGGCACTGAGTGCGTTCACCCTCGTAGCTAGTGACGAAATCAGCTTGAGAGTTTACAATAGTGCGAGTTATGCTTACACAGGGAAAGTGACAGTGGTCTGGTTGTCCTCGACAGTGGTGAAGGTGCGAGACTTGTTGGTGGGGATGGGGGTGTTACGAGGAACGACGACACCAAAGACATCACCCTGCATAGCGACACCGAGGGAGAGAGGAGCAACATCAAGAAGGAGGAGGTCCTTGGTCTGCTCGGATGTTTGACCAGTGAGGACGGCAGCCTGGACAGCAGCACCGTAGGCAACAGCCTCATCAGGGTTGATGGACTTGTTCAATTGACGACCACCGAAGAACTCAGACACGAGGGCCTGGATCTTAGGAATACGGGTAGAACCACCAACAAGAACGATCTCATCGACCTTCTCACGCGCCATCTTAGCATCCTTAAGGACCTTCTCAACGGGTTCGATAGTGGACTTGAAGGAAGCAGCATTGATTTCCTCAAAGCGAGCACGGGTGATGTTCGCCGAGAAATCCTCACCCTGAAATCACGATATATACATCAATCAATCCCTCAGAATCGTATTCGTTCACTAACCTGGTAGAGCGAGTCGACCTCAACGGTGGTCTGGGTGACACTTGAGAGAGTGCGCTTGGCACGCTCGCAAGCACTCCTGAGACGCCTGAGGGCACGGGCGTCATCGGAGATATCAAGCTTGGTTTTACGCTTGAATTCGTTCTTGAAGTGTTCCAAGAGCGCATTATCGAAGTCTTCACCACCAAGATGGGTATCACCAGCAGTTGCCTTGACAGCGAAAACACCACCATTGATGTTCAAAAGGGAGACATCGAAAGTTCCTCCTCCGAGATCGAAGATGAGGACGTTCTTCTCAGTTTTTGTTTGACGGTCAAGACCGTAGGCAATGGCGGCAGCGGTAGGCTCATTGATGATACGAAGGACATCAAGGCCAGCAATGGCACCGGCATCTTTGGTAGCCAGACGCTGAGAGTCATTGAAGTAGGCGGGGACACTGACAAGATATTTCATCAGAAAAGTTCAACCAGGATACAAGAGCGGCATACGTGACAACAGCCTTCTTGACAGTCTTGCCCAGCTTGGCCTCAGAAATATCCTTCATTTTGGAAAGGACCATAGAGGAGATTTCCTGTGGGCTGAAAGTTTTGTCCTCGCCAAGATAGTTCACCTTGATCAGGGGAGAACCATCCTTCTCAATGACCTCAAACGGCCAATGGGACATGTCCTAAAGCAGAGTTGAACATCGAATATAGCATACAATCAGCTCTTGACTGACCTTCTTCACATCAGGGTCACTTGGGAATGAATGTGGTCAGCGCACACCAATGGCAAGAGAAAGGAGAGCATACTCAAAACGGCGACCGATGAGACGCTTAGCATCGAAGACGGTGTTGCGGGGGTTCATGGCGGCCTGGTTCTTGGCGGCATCACCAATCAAACGCTCCTCAGCGGAAAAAGCGACATATGAAGGCGTTGTGCGGTTCCCCTCTGTAAACAGCATCACTGTCAGCAGATGATAACCGATGCGTGTAAGATCTACGGACGGTCGTTGGCGATGATCTCAACTCGGTCGTTTTGCCAGACACCAACGCAACTGTAAAATTTGATCAGACCATTTTTGGGCAGGAGAAGGGAGGAGCATACGAGTAGGTGGTGCCGAGATCGATACCGATAGCGCCGTCAAACGCGTCCTCCATTTTTTAGGGTGAAAGAGAAAGAAAGAAGAAGGGTGGTGGTGGGTGGTGGTTGGGGGCGAAGATGAAGAAAAAAAATCGATTGGTGAGGTAAGCAATTCGTGTGGAATTGTGCACAGCCACATACCAAAACTCATGTCCTTCCGCCCACGGCTGGCTGCAGTAGCCTCTAGCTCCTCGAGGGCTGTTGCGAGGAGCCCAATCAAGCGTTCCATAAGATGTCTGAATACAGCCTCCACTGCACCACTTGAAACAGCGGATGACTGGACAAATCTGCAGCTTAGTCGTGCACATGACGGGTATCTGAGTAAGTGATACCTCTCCGTCCCAAATTTTTGCAAAACTGACCCGTCATTTTCTAGTCAAGTACTTCAGTCAATATGGGTCGACACAGAATGCAAAGAATACTTATAGACCTCGTGACGCGCTGCACAAGCCCGCTGCACAAGCCACCATATCCGCTCTTCTCACCTCTGGCGCACACTTCGGTCACTCCGCCTCGCGAATGAATCCCAATTTCGCCCCCTACGCTTATGGTACTCGTGCAGGGATCACCGTTATTGACCTTGATCAAACCCTGCCTATGCTGCGACGCGCTGCAAACCTTGTCCGCGCTATCGCCAGCTCAGGCGGCCAAATTGTCTTCATTGGCACGCGGCCCGACCTTCGCCCAATAGTCCAAAAAGCAGCTGGTCGACTAGGATCTCAGGGCTTCCATGTCGGTGATCGATGGCTGCCCGGTACCCTTACCAATAAAATTCCCCTCTTTGGCCTCGAAGTCGTAAAAGAAACCAAAGTCGTCCCAGACCTTGTCATCCTTCTCAATCCTCTCTCGAACATGAATGCCATCCGTGAATGTGCCATTGAACATGTTCCGACAATTGCCATCGTTGACTCAAATGTCGACCCTCGTATCGTAATGTATCCAATACCTGCGAATGACGAAAGCACACGAACAGCGGAACTCATAGGAGGTATTTTGAGCATTGCTGGAAGGGAAGGGGTTGCTATCCATGAAGTGGAGCTGAAGAGACAGGAAGAACTAGAGGAGAAACGGAGTAAACCAAACTACTATGGCAGCTAAATCATAATTTTACAATCTCTATATACACTACGCAATATCTTTCACTTGGTTTTGCTGAACGTTGAACCAATACACTGTGACGACAACAACTCAGTAAGGTTTGGGATAAATCAATGGATGACTTACGTTCTGCATCTTCAAGCGCTCTTACATTGGCTTTAAGCTTGTTCAGAGTTTCAACATATTCATCCTCTTCGACGCTATCAAAGACAATTCCACCGCCAGCTTGTAGGTAAACAACACCATCTTTGAAGACCATCGTCCGGATTGCGATGCATGTATCCATGGCGTCATCAGCGAAATCAAAACGGCCTACCGCACCTGCATAGACTCCTCGACGTTCTTGCTCCAACGATGAAATGATCTCGATTGCCTTGATTTTAGGTGCCCCAGACACTGTCCCAACGGGAAAGATTGACCTGAAGGCATCAAACCTGCAGCAAGCGGTCAGTGACAGACAAATCATTGGATTGACAGGAGTCTGACCTCGTTTGTCCTTCACGTAGGTGACCCGACACCTGAGAAGTCAGATGTATAACGTGGCTGAACTTCTCCAATCTCAGGAGATGATCAACCTTGACGGTGGCTGGTTGGCAAACACGATTCACATCATTCCGCGCGAGATCGACGAGCATAATATGCTCCGCCCGGTCTTTCTCAGACGCCAACAGCTCAGCCCCCAATTTTTCATCCTCTATATAGAAGTCAGTTATGCGTATTAGATCTTAAGGATGAAGTACCTTCGGGCGTCTTCCCGCGCTTCGTGGTGCCCGCGATCGCATGATTGTATACAACATTCTTTTCCACTTTGCACAGAGTTTCAGGGCTAGCTCCCACGATTTGGAGGTCACCACAGTCCAGGAAGAACATATATGGCGAGGGGTTAACCTGGCGAAGACGCCGGTACGCGTTGAAAGGGTGTAAGGCAGTCGGACGAGTCAAGCGTTGGGATGGTACCGCTTGAATAATGTCTCCCGCAACAATGTGTTCCTTTAGCTTCGTGACAAAGCCTTCGTACCCCTCTTTCCCGACGTTAGAGACACTCTCATTGCCCAGGGTGATTGGGGGTTGAGGAGGCTCAGGAGTAGTAGAACTCAGTAGCAATTTAGCCAGCCGACGGGCTTTTGCAACTGCTGTCTTGTAGACGAAAGCCAAATTTACCTGTCCAGCGTCCTTGGGAGCGAATACGTGCGAGACTACCTTGACGGTTTGGAACATATGGTCATAGACCAGAAGCGTATCGACGAGCATGAACGTCGCCTCTGGTATTTGGAGGATATCACGTAGGTCTGCTGCGGTTCTAGGCTCGAAATAGCGGATGCAATCATAGGAGACATATCCAATGGCTCCACCAGTGAAGGTGGGGACTTCTGGGAGTTTGACATATTGGTAGAGAGAAAGTTCTTTCTGAAGTGCAGCCATAGGGTCTCCAATGAGCTCTTCATTGGGACCAGTCTTGATCACCTTGAAGGGATCTACAGATCGATTGGTGTTAAGGAGTAAATATTTCTATGAGTAGTTAATACTTCAAGGGCTAACCTGCGCCGATGAAACTGTAGCGAGCCACATTCTCTCCGCCAATGACTGACTCAAGCAGAAAACTGTACTTTGAGTCCTTGGCTATACGAAGATAGGCCATGCATGGTGTAACGAGATCTGCTGGCAATTCGACGTAGACTGGAACACAGTTGCCTCGCTTTTCGACGTTGATTAGTTGTTCGACTGTTTCGAGGGAAGGGTAGGCTGGTAAGTTCTAAGTAAACGAGGATTTAGTGATCGATGGTCAAAAGCGAGAGAGACTAGTTTTTGCGCACTGAGGGATCCATGGTGAATGGTGGGTATAGATAGGTGAATCGATAGGGGAGTGACTAAACGATCGAGCTTGCTTTTTAACCCTGGCCCTGACCTCGGTAACGATATATTTCCCCTCTCGATCATCATCTGCTTCGAAGTACTCGGCCATCTTGTACAACGTAAGCCTCAGTAAGGCGCTGGCGGCTGAGGCTATTTCTTGTCTGAGACGCGGCAGTGATTCACGAGATACTTGACGCCCAAGCCCTGCATCACTACCGTCGAATAATTTCAAAGATCCCACATGATAACTCCCCGTTTCAGTTGCAGCCAGACAGAAGAGTCTTTGATTATCTCAATATATTGTCCTTCTGTTCGAGTATGCATATGTCCCCTTTCCACGCCATTCGTTCACTGATCAACGTGTTGAAGTAGGCGGCAGATGTCGAAATCCATGTAGACGGCACGCTTGTTTCTGTCCACATAAACCCGTATTTTCTAAGGCTCAATTTCACTTATCCCGTGTTGGAGGATGATGCTTCATCTGCGAAATATGATCCTGGCTCAGGATACCTTACGGTCACTCTGACCAAAGAAGTTCCTGGCCAGACCTTCGATGATTTAGATCTTCTTGCCAAACTCCTAGCACCTCGCCCTACCGTTCCCTCACCCGTGATTGAAGTGATATCCGATTCTTCAGATCAACCGGATAGCCACAATGAAGAAGATGATTTGGTATCAAAAACCGAAGCTCTCTCCTTGGAACGTGAGCGCGAGGAGATCCTGAAAGGTGAGATTCCTTTTGATGATAGTTTGTTTCCGGCTTGAACTGCCTTCAACAGCGGCCGAAAACGATTGGCAATTGCCGCAAGAAGTACAAGTGCCACGACTCAGCACATCTATACAAAAGTACTACGGATTCCTAGACATGCACTCGGGGTACTTTCGACATGTGACGCATACCGAGAATGAAGTTAATGAACTCGGTGCTGATCCGGAAACTTGTTCTGCTGCAGTGCGCCGTCAGAAAAGGCTGAGACATGAAGATGATAAATTTGATGAAGAGTATTATATGTGAGTCGCTGGCTGATTGATAAGCGGGTGTTGAATATATCTCGATGTCCACAGGGCAGATTACGCGGATGATGACAATATTCGCGAGCTCCTGATGTGGAAGCATCCCCATACCGATCATAGCGAAACTTTCAAGTACACTGATGAAGAGAATGGTGTAATGCTGCGCTTGCCGCGCAAAGAATGTCGGTAATTTCTGTTTCCCGTGGTCCTTACCATAAATTGACCATCGACCACGTCCTACAGACCTTCCGACGACAGCGCAAACGCATAACCTCTATCTCACTCTCCTTACAATTCTATTCTCCTATGCATATGAATCACGCACAAATCAACGCGATTCTACTCCCGAATCTGCATGGACACTGTCAATACTCGTGCCAGCCTTTTCGGCTCTCGATCCTCCTGATTCTGCGCCTGCATCACTCCCGGATCCTCTTGCATTTACAACAGATGAGGTAACTGATGCCCTAGTAACATCATACCGACGTTCCTTTGCCTTCCCACTGTATCGATCATTCATCCTAGCGGAAAAATGTCGCATGGACGTCGCTGGATTATTAAATGGAGGTAAACGGACAGTAGTTCGATGTCTTCTGGAAATGAAGGCAATTCTGGATCATCACGAAGTCTACTACCTTTACAGCAAAATTTGGTTGGACGACTTCTGCGTTTGGGCTCAAGCGTACGCAAGGTGCGATTTTTCTCTCCGCCATTTTCAGATATTTTAAGCAATACGCAAACTGCAGCGAGACCGCTCTCATCGCTCTCGCCAAACAAGTAGCAGAACTGAAGATATCGAAATCCTTAATTGGATGGCGCCTTGAGGCGCTGGAAGCGGCCACTCAGAGCATAGAAGACCGGGAGAGCGACAGCGATGACGAGGATTCGGAGGATTCGGAGGATAATACTAGTATTTGAATACTTCCGTCTGCATTCCATTAAGCCATCTACGGACCCTGTTATGGGAACTACGAGGTGCAATACCTTTCTCATTAGCGTAGACGTTCCCGTTCGCCCACGGACTTGATGGAGCGAAAGAATAGAAGACATCTTGCAGGTGCTGATCAGGAAGCACCTCCATATACGCGAGGCTTCTGGCGAAACAAGGCTGCCTGCTGAGAGAAGACAACTTCCGAGCGGACTCAGTCATGTGTTACTCAACTTACTGTGACTGAAGGTAAATAAAACCCCGAATACAAAATTCCAGACACCAATACCAAGATATTCACTGGAATATTGTTGCGTCACATCTCCGAGAATTAGCGGCCTTCGCCACAAACGTCGAGCATGCTTGGTGTGCTGCTGATAATTTATTTCTTCGCGTGTGTTGGAGGAAGTTACGAGATACAAGGGTCTTGTACACTGGAAGCAGGATCAATGATGTCGTTTTACGCTATTATATTGTTCGATGAAAATCCGTATCGACTTCTTAGAATGAAATCAATTAGATGGTCATCTGTTACCGATATTCCGAGTGAAACGAAATATAGAAACACGCTGGCAGATTAATCGACCAGACATGTTTCCACTTCTCGAGTATCATGCCATCGGGGAAACAAGAACAAGTCAGGCAACTGTGGCAACGAACAATTTACGATGTTAAAATTGACAAAATTGACAAGTCTCCAACGATTGTTGTTCAAAGCACAGGGCAAACTAGGGGTCGACCATTCCCATGCTAAAAAAACCCCTAGTGCGCCCAATTTGCAGACTAGCCAAAGCGAGTGAAGACATTCAATAGAAAACAACACGTTTCTATAGCGACGTATTCATGGTGGAGCGCGTCATAAGTGTAGGCGTTTAAGTAGGAAACGTTGATCAGAACAATGAACGGCCCGGGATTTGTCACACGCCCGGTGTGACCCCGGATCCGGAGATGGCAGACCGCAGCCAATATTTCCATTTGTGTTTATATTCATTCTTCTCATTTGCAACTGAAGAGTGGTGTGTCATCTCGGTACTTATAACCCCCAGGTTTGGTACTTTCAGTACTCAGTACGCTGCAGGCTGTTATAATCATTGCTTTTGTAGGTATCCTTGGTACTTCTCGTGCCAGTGGGCGCGCGCCCAGACACATCTAGTTTGCCATCATCTGTCTCCTTACAAAACTAACATTTTGTATGTCATGTAATCCTCTCACGTCCATCAACACACCAACGAATATTTTCATAGGGATCATTCCGAGTCTACGTTCGACTGAATGCCGTAACATGCGGACGATCACCTGAAGGCCTACAAACATGTCAACTTCGTGTTTGTGAGGCGTTAGGTGATAGATTTTCTGTCGAGTAAGGTTTGAAAGAGTCTTTGTCTCTTGCGATTGAAGGAAGCCAGTACCGATATCGGCATTCCCACCAAGGTGATAAAGTGCGTTCTTCATCTTTGCGGGCGTGTCGTTGCGCATGGCTGCGTGGATGGTCTTCTCTGATCTCTGGGAAAAGAAGCCATAACTTAGACCCGTAAAGAATTGGCCGTACCAGTCGGGGCTTTTGAACTTAGCATCAAAACAAATATCAAGGTTTGACCTTCTGAAGTTCTCGGAATTTTGATCACACCCCTGCCATACTTGGATGTAAACCATGTCCACATCATACTGACGTTATCTTTATTTGGATGTCTGCCATATTCATTACTTACAGCTTGATGGTGCTGCAGAATAAACTGGCACGAGGTCAAGTCTGGTCGAGTCTATCATTCCCATGAAAACATATCAGCTTAATCACACCGGTCAGATCTAATGTATTATCCAGGTAAGCATCTTCCCAAGCAGTCACTTCCAGTTGTACAGCTTCGTTCGCAGCTCTTTGGCCGCAGATAATCATATATTGACCCTGATTTGAATTGATTTCGCGATCCTATTACTTAATGTGATCTTGCGCCCCATCGAGTCTCAACATATGCACGAGTCGTGTTATGTAAATTTCAGGATGTAAGGCTACATAGGCGTATGTAGGCGTATGATGCAAATGGCGTAAAAACCCACATGGTGACACACACACACCTTGCAAAACATAGTAGATTTCAAAACTATCCAGGCTAAAGAATGTTTCCTGCCGCAGAGACCTTTCGACCAATAAGTCGTAGACGGTCGAGGAGGCGTTTGTCAGCGTGCGCATTGTCCACATGGCTCGAAACCCGATGCATCTACTTAGCACCGGCTGTGTCGATATATCGAGAAAGGCGTGCCATGACCATGCGGACTCGGAAACTGTGGTCACAGATGCATTTCAATTTTTTTTTTAGAAACTCTCGCCTAAGCATCGTCGAAGTCTCCGATAAAATCGAACTTAAATAATCGCAGTCGAGGCTAGTCGAGGATATATACTGGTATATATTTGAAATTCGGCTTGTACAAAATTAACCGTCAGAGCAAGCGACGAATACTATTAAGTTAGTTCACCGGCGCCTCTTGGGAGCTATGGGGTGAAGTACACTACGGGTCACCGACAGTACTCGAGTCGTAGTTGCATGGGGTCTTCGAAACTGCGCGTCTCTGTTCATGGCTGTCTATGGCCGCCGCAGCCGCAGTACTGGACTTCGATTCCGACAAGAAGCAACCGGGAAATAAGAGGATGTACCCGACGCGCTTATATGTATTACCACGGGACCGTCATGCTGCCGAGGAAAGTCCAGGAAGAATATGAATCTGATGTGTATGTCGGACAAGGTTCTTCGCTTTACAAACACTCGACCGAAAACACTGGCATACGGTGCAATCGTGACGGGCTATATAGGATCTGCAGAGCTTCTAGAAATCCATGACCGTATTCTGAAATGACAATATTTCGTACACGGAATATACATAGTAAGAGCAAATAAGAGCTCGAGATGGATTGGCTTGGTTATATATATATACATATGGCTATTACATTCTAAGTACGACTAAATCTTGAACGCCACAGGTGGTTTCTAGACTCCATAAAACCCTAATCATATCGTCGTTTGCCAAGTTGTAATGGAAGATAGCGAGTCAATAGATATACAAGATCGGGGAGCCGTTACAGGCCGAAAAGGGGTGCTGAGAGAGTGCCAACAGGCAGAAGATTAAGCAAGCCGTACGTTGCAATTGAAAATCTATGCATATGGTGGAGGAGGGTCGTGCTGCCTAGGCTGATTGAGATGATGGCCTTCAGGAATTACATCGAAGCCACTCTGACCGAGATCAGTGGGCAGAGCGGCTGTTTCGTCTAGGACAGAGGAAGAAAGGAGTGCGTCCGCTTCGTCCCCCTCTTCATCGGTGATGCGGATGGGGCTGCTGGCTGGGGGAGGACCGGGGAGACACGAGGGAGGCGAGACAAGGTTATTGAATAAGAACTGAACGAAAAGTGATGTGATATCGAATGAGATTCAGCACGTCAGTAGAAAAAAAATGAAGTTCCGTACCGTGCCGTAACTGGTAAAATGTGTTTAGTCAATTTTTTTGTTCTTAGTATCGAAAAACTTACACCAAGAGAGAGAAGCCTGTGACTTGTAAGAATGAAGTGGGGAAGATGAATCTTTCCCATCCGAGGCCAAGACTAATAAGCCAGATTGAGAGGGTCCTACAGGTGTCAGTCAAAGATCGGGCAGTGGCGCTGACATGTCGTGTGACGCTGAGACCAAAGTAGTTGAAAAAGGCGATGCTGAAGGCGATCGCGATTCCAGAGTACAAAACTGGGGCATTGTCAACCATTTGATGCCAGCCACGGGGCAGATCGAAGAAGGGCGACAATTTTGAGACCGATGGAAGTGCCAAGACGGGGAAAAGTAGAAGGATGGAAATGGCGCCAAAGAAGCCCTCAAAACCGACCGCGATTAGCGGCGTAACAGAGTAACGCTCTGCATTAGATATGAATTACGGCCCGAGTTGTCTAGGATCTGACAAACTTACCCATAATCTTTTCTGTAAAAGAGTAAGTTACCGATTAAATCACCAAGATAAAAAGGATGGACATGCCTTCAATAACGAATTGAGTGGCAGTACTGGAGGAGGTGTGTGAGAATTTGAAATCATCGCAGGAAGTCAGAAGCATGAGGGAACGGCTTACAAGACTTGGGCGAACAGAATGAAGAAGACACCTTGAAGACGCGTCGCAGACTGTCAGTTGATAGAGGTGACAAGGCAGTGCGAGAAACTCACCAACAAGAACCTGAGTCGCCTCGGGTTCGTCAGAGGTAGACAGATCGGACCTGATGGAGGAGGCGAGATGCGGAAATATAGCCTCCTTGATGGCATCCTTGACGAGAGAACCACTCCAGCCCACTAAACCCACGCCTGCCATGACTATAATAAGGGAAATCCATCTAGAGAACAAGCGATGGGTGATGATGTTCATCTACGGAGATGGATAGAACGTACTGGTAGAGCCAAAGATGGCGGCGAAGGAAGATGACGCTGAAGATGCCTACGAAAAGGACGAGAGCACCACGCGTCATTTGATAAATAGAGACAGGCGTATATAGGAGGCCGACATTCATTAACTGATGAGAAGGGTCAGAGCCATGTACACGGTCGATGAGAATGCTTACGGTAGTGCCGGTGAGATCACAGATAGCGGGAATCCAGAGAAGAAGAACTTTCCAGCCGGAGAGGGTCTGGGGTGACGTCCCGAGCTTGATAGCGACATGAGGATCCTGCTCGGAATCGGGTGCTAGGTGGACCGGAGCCTGGCGGCGTGCGGCAAACCACGTGTAGAGTACAGGGATAAAACCTTGGGATTAAGAAGAAAAAAAGTGAGAGGTAACACATGGTAAGATGCGCGGTGTGACTGACAGAGCATCTCTCCGACTAGAGCGGCTGGTTAGCAAGAAGTGTGGCGAAAGCACTGTATGGGAACGCACGGAACATCTGGAGGGTCTGCCAGACCGGCTGCTCATAGAGAACTCGGTTTCGTGGATCTGGATCTAGGCAGTTCTCAACACATTGCATATCCTGTAACGGGGCTGTCAGTGATGCAAACCAAGTGATGAAATGAAGGGTGAAACTCGCCTGCCACTTGCTCCAGAGCGAGTTGCTGGATCCCTAAGAGGAGTGAGGAACGAGAGAGAGCGTATGACTGGCAGCTTACCGTGAGGATCATGCCTCCGAGGAGGAAGGGTATGTATACAGAGGAGGGCATTGTGGTGGTAGTAGTGACGACAGCGTATGATAGCACGTCGTGTGACTGCAGCCGGGCGTGACCGGAGACCGGAGTGACCGGGGAGACTAAAAGGAATAAGCGTGACAGGGATGTGACACGGGGCTTGTTCGCACGAAGAAGCTGATCTTATCCGGAGAAGCGACTTGTCGACAGATCTCTCTTGCCGCTTCTAATTGCAATGCCTTTTATCCAGATACAACATGGCCCATCACCCCTTCCTTTGCCCCCCGCACGACTATGGTCCACCTCGTCCTCTCCTCCACAAAAGGTCTGTTCCAAGTCGTCACCCCCGTCCACCGCTCATATTCTTCCAGGCAACCAGGGGCTCGTTTATTTTCCTTATGTCGGCTATCTGGGCCTCACCCCAGTCAGAGTCGAGGGCGGTCAGTCATTCTGGCGTCTTCCACAATCTTGTTCTCACCCTATTACCAGTCGTCCGTACAAAAACCGATGTCGACGCGAAGCAGTTGCTCGCCAAGTCAATCACCGTATCTGTTCGTTGCTATGAGTCGCGAAACGGACGCGTCAGTGTGCTCCACTCCAACGTGCTAGTCGACTACACCCAAGTCCTCTGGTCAAAACCAGACGGTGAGGAATATGCCCCCATCGACGAGCTTGAGTTTCCATTCCGGATAACCGTACCGGCAAGAGTAGGGGGTTTCAGCACTTCCATATTCGTGGACTACCGCTGCATGTGGAGAGTCGAAGCTGGTCCGTCTGTCTTCTTTTCTTTTGTCTCGTGCTCATTTCCTCTCAGTCTTAAACCATGTGCCGATAACCGCCGTGGGTTCACGCCAGGTGAAGCACTTTGAGCTCCCCCTTGTCCGCTTCGATCTTCCCTGCTACCAGCCGTCTCCACCATCTCCTGCAAAACCTCTTCTTCTCCATCAGACAACGAAACCCAAAGCTCCTAGAATACGATACTCCATTGACGCTCCAACCTTCCCCATCGGTCCTCTTGACATCGTGTCTATTCCAGTGCGCCTCATGCCCTTGGACGAAGGTGTCACCATCCGCTCAACGACCGTCATGATTGAAAGACGTATTCATCTCAACGAAGTATACGCCTCCCCTTTCATCGATGTATCCTCTTCACCCCTTCCCATTCCGTCCCCAACAAAACCAGCCTCTCGAGCCTCTCCTGGTTCTCTGTCTTCATCAAAAGAAAGCACGCCGTCATCATCCTATCATGAACCGATGCCTGCTGTATTCAGTGGTCTAGAGACAGTATCATCTGACATATCTTCCGACCCGACTATCACCTCTCATTCTCTGTATCAGTCATCAACCTCCTTTGCTTCAGATCGACCCCTTCTCTCCCATGCTTCTCCACTCGTACCAACTATGTCCTCGTCATCCTCGATTCTTCCCTCCAAGTTGGTTGTTACCTCGATTACCGAAGCGAAATCTACAGGACAATTCGTTCGGAATGACCAAGGCGTATGGACTAAGACGGTTACTCTGCCATGGCCAGCGGCCAAGTCCCCCAGCCGATGGACAATCGGTGAGACTATTCAATCCGAACTAGTTTCCGTCCGTTTCTTTGCTCGCGTCAAGGTCGGCTCTTCCATTTCATACAACCTTTGGTGGCGCATTCTAACCGAACTACATACAGATTAGTGTCTCTTCGCCTAACGGCACGGAGTCAATCGAACTTTCCGAGAAAGAGCTTCTGATCGTTTCCACAAACGAGGTGGAAAGGAAGGACGCTGTATCCAAGTATAATGAGTTACTTCTAAACCAGGTGGAGAGGTCAGGACGCTCACGCTCGAAAAGCAAGTCTCCTCGGCGGAGCCGGCGTGAGATGGATTTGGACTTACCTCCACCGCCGGCGCCGTTCGAGGGGACAAGCAAGCAAATCAGCAGTACTGGCAGTATCAGGGACCCTGCGCATGCCTCAAGCAGCAACAATGCAAGACCACGACGCCCACATACAAGTGCTGGCCCACGAGATAACAAAGCGTTCGATTTCGCCCGCGCGCAGGAACGGATGGAATGTCTTGGGGACAGCTCAAAGGATGCTCAGGCGGAGAACGTGTTCCGAAGACGGAGAGAGGATACTTCCAGTCCACGTCTCAAAAAGATGCCGTCTCGGCCAGAAACGAGCCAGGGATTGTCGAAACGACGTAGCGGGATCGGGATGGGGAGCTTTTTCTCGTCTGCGCCGAGGATATCAGCGGCGCTCAGTGGGAGTAGTAATGGCACAAATGGGAGTAGTGTGTCGAGGAGCGCGTCAAGCGTGTCAAGTTTTGAACCGGATGGAGGACCGACGGACAAGACGCGGGAGTGGGAAGAAGAGCTCGCGAAGATTGAGATACGGAGTCGGAAGTCGACCGATCTGTTATGGCGCTTTGGGAGGAAACGGTCTGCAGGTGCGCCCAAAGGTCAAGGGCGACCAACATGTTAAAATTTTCAATTTTACTCTCTGAATTTTTTTTTCGCTTTCGCCTTCACACACATGCATTATCCATCCACACACACGCATATAGTATTTAATTATTGATCCCTTTGTGGGATTTCTTATACGCACACCAGCATACATACCAGAACATTAGCCAATGGTTTAATTCATCGTCCACGACTCTGTGACGCCGTGACATATCGTCTCTCCTCGGCTCAACGACCAGCTTCGCTACAATTCTTGCCTTCATACGACTATGCAGCGCTTCCCGTGGCTACGGTTCACGGGTGCTTCGCTAGGCCGTGAGTTCTCTCGATCGCCTTGCCTGCCGGAATAATGTCTCATCTTATGTCGTCTGCTTCTAATCTCACCCTTCCATTTGACTTACACGGAACGGAACCCTCTTATCGGACCCATTCTCTTTCTGTTCACATGCTGGCCCCAACACACTCCTCGCCCCATGTGGCAACCCGCTCCTCTGCACCACACTCCGATGATCCTGTTCAATTCACCATGCGTTCTTGATTTTCGTGGGTCCTGCATAATACTTTTCCAGTGATGACAGTAGGCTACCTGCTTATGAAAGGTGCGTATTCTGCGGGGACAGCCATTCTGTGGGATCCAGCGTGTTCACACCTTCTTTTCGGTATTCTCGGTATTATTCCATCAGCTACCACACCAAGCCCAGAACAATTGTACAACGTGAGCACGCAAACTCGGCTTCTTTTTCTTCATGTTGTATCCTTCTTTTCCTTCTTAATGGCTTCGATTCCTCATTTGCGTTTTTGCCGTTCTTCTCGTAGTTATTTCGCATCCGTCACGGGACACGCGGCGCGTTTTTTGCGCATTTACTATAACGCGTTATGATCTGCCCCCGCAGCACAGCACCACTTACTCCAGCTCTTTACATCTAGGAAATGGCTCCCGATTTGCGGCGTAAAGTAGATGCCGCCAGAGCTCTGCGTTTAGCCCGAGAGGCTGAGATGAAGAAACAAGTAGACGCGCAGGTAAGCGAGTCATCCTTCCCGAAATGCACCTATTGATCTAATCGTCTCCTTCACATATCCACGTTCCACTCTCCCTTACTTGTCGCATGGACACTTGGCTTCTTTTCCCTACAAAAAAAAACTCATGACGCGTGCCTTTCTATCCGACGCTTGTCTGTACATACACCCGGCTCGCCCGATGATCACACGCACCTGCTATAGCTTGCGAACGAAGCTCAGCCAGAAGATGCGAAACCCATTTGGGCAGACTCAAAGTAACCTTTCCATGCCCTACCGACTTGCCTTCATACTTCCGTTTGTATCCCAACCCCGGGAGCGAAGTCACAGAAGTGTCAATCACTTCATTGTAAATTATATTTCATGCCCGGTCCCAGATAATCCACTGTCACACCAGTTTCTTAGACAATTGAATTGAAATCCCTCATTGGACGCTTGTACGGTGTATCGGTTAATTTTCAAACCGGCTTCAGACCCTCTTCAGTACATGTCTGCCGAGCATCCGTGATGTTGAAGGTTATCCTCTTATATGTATGTACAGACAAGGCAATTCTTGTACCGGTTCCGAACGCCCACACCCGCTGTGCTGTGTGGCCGCAATCAGGCTATGTATTCGCTGACTTCAAGTTGTCGCGGTCAGAGCAGCTGCCACAAGTGGTTTTCTATATTTTTTTAGCAACGTCTCTTTCGTCCAAGTTAATACCAGATAATTGACTATCATATTACGGATATTCAGCGGAGAATCGCAGGTGAGTGGCAGAATCGACGATAATTGGAAACATCAGGTATTCCAGGGTATTCATCACCGCCAACGTCCTCGCCGGAGTGATTGTGTTATGTATACTTACAGATGGATGGGTGTATGCAGCATACTGCGGTGATTGAATCTGGAACGAAGCATGAGCGGGAACAATGTTAACAATGCGGCGCTGGTTCTGTATTGCACCCGTGTGGGTGACCAAGAACAGATTAGATCGTTGGAGAGATTTGACCTTCCCTGGCGCCACCAAGCTAGATCATTGATGTGATGAACAGCTTTTCTTCTGTGCATGGCGTTCCGATTGCCCTCGAAACGCAATGCCGATAGTAATAACATCATGCTTGGTTACTACCAGCATGCCTGTTTGCGAAACGTAAAAGTCAAATTATTAAAACTTGGTTGCGCCTGTGAATAGGCTTTCTGGGAAGGACCTCTACAAGCGCCCCACGTAGATAGGTTCCCTGTGTCCGAAATTTAACAGGATCAAACTACAAGTTCGGGTTTCACTCCCATGATAGTCAATTGCCTCTAGAATGATTGATTTTCGTCGAAGGTATCCTTTGGACCCGGGTAATAGAAGGCATGAGTCGAAACTCCACGATGATGGCGTGGCGCGGCCTCCAGTAACTGAATCAGATGGCCTCAGAACGAGGAGCCGATTAGCATGCTACATAGGTGGTCAGCGGGCCAAGTGCATTGATTGAGATACATATTTTAAGATCACCTGCAAACAGCTCAAGATTGATGATGGCTCGATGGCACTTGATGGCGCTCGAAGAGGCTACCTTGAACTTGGTGTCACGCCACACTACCCCCGCCTCACGTCGATTCGAAGCCGAGAGTCTATTCTTGCGAGCATCACGAAGACAAAACAGGGGGAGATGACGCACCTTACTGAAAGCAAAGATGCGATGATAGGGAACTCGAGCTATTTTGAATACTAGGCGCAGATATCCGAATCTGTGGCTGTTGTTCAAATCCTTGTGACCAAATAATCTTTGACCGCGGAATGTAATTTCACCTCGCACGCTTCGGAATAGTATCCCATCAGACCGATAAAGTAAGCTCTTCCATAACGACGCTGATTCGGAGGAAACAGGGCTGGATTTCTTGATTGTTGATATCCAACATGTTGGGAATACTGAGGCGACCGGAGATGGGACATTGTGATGGAATTTTTGAAACCTGAAGGCATGGAGCGGGACAATAATGTTGGTCCAGATATCAAATTTAAAGGGATAGATTATTGGAAACCAGATGACAGAAAACAGAAAAACAACTGAGTTGATGAGACTTCTAGATGAGCTACAAGGAATGATGGATGGTATTCAACAGATGCATTAAAGCCAGAATAGGAGATGAGAGGCGATGCGAGGGGTCCTAGCCCTTACCTAACAACAGCAAGCATCGTCAATTCGAAACCAAAAAGATGAGCGTCAGAGAATTTGTAGCATATTCAAAGACTCACCCGAAAAGACTGATGACCCTCAACTACATTGTGTGCTCTTCATGCGTCGCTCTAGAGCCTAGCAAAGGCTCGTAAGCAACAAGCGATTCAGCCGATGAAGGCAAATTATCATACAACGGCAAATGGGAGGGATCTTCAGAATTTACACGTGAGGTGGTCTCCATGGCATTGGCGTTGGGTATTGATGATACAGTAGTCGCCTCGCCGTTTGGGATAGAACTGTTGTTGGAAGGGTTGCTTCCTAGAATAACACTGGCAGTAGAGACTGTGCTCCATGCGGCGTTGAGGGTGCTGTATGGAGCTGGCGAAGGGCTTCGACGCTGCGAGGACGATGCCGATCCGGAAAGTGGCGTATGATTGCGTCCGATCGATGCAGAAAGTAAATCTTTGTTGATATCAAGAGAATCCCCTTGAAGCGGAGTAGGTGTCCGGCTAGGAGCAGAGGTGGATGAGGATGATGAGACACTTGTCGAATTCGCCAAGGAAGGATCCAAAGTAGAAGGTCCTGGAGCTGAGGTTGAAGTAGCAGCTGATTCAGCGGCTGCTGCTGCTGCTGCTGCTGCTGCTGCTTCTTGCTTTCTCTTCTCCTCGGCCTCCTTGCGCTGGTGTTCCTCGTGGTCGATCATTGACAGTCTCATTGCTTCCATTACCATTAGCTTTTCGCGCAACTTTAGTTAGGATCAAGAGGTTCTTTGTAGCGAAAAGATGCTCACTTCTTCAAGATCTTGACCACCCAATCCCATGTATTGTTCAAAGTTCTGACTTTGGGGCTGCTGCCGCCTTCTTGCTCTTCTACTCCCTCCATTGTCAACGCCTTCGGCTTGTGCCTCTTCTGGACTCAATGCGTGGACCCTTCCACTAGATACACCGACAGGAATGAGTCTATCTCCTACTTGGCGCATAATTATCCTTCGATTCGCACGGCGCGCAACTGCTGCACGAACTGCAGCTAATTTGGCTTCCCAGTCAGGACGAATTTGATCTGGAAATCATAAGTAATCTAGAAACTTATATAGAATCGTTAGGCATACCGGATGTCACAACCTCCGGACTGTCGGCTCCGAAGCTCTTCTGACGTCGTTTGTGGGTAGGATACGAAGATGGTGCCGGTGATTGCTGCTGACTTCTCGACGATTCAGCAAACAACGACTGTGAGATGGGTACATCAAAAGATTAAGGATTTAGACCTTGCATTTGGTTGTTATATGAGTTGCTCACGTTTTCACAACCAATACCGGCACGCCATAGTGGTGGTGTATAGACAATCCCGAAATTCTCTTGAACACAATATGGGCACGCGGCTGGTTCGGAGACGAGATGGGTGGTGGTTGGTTCACTCCGTTTGATTTGCACAAAGCACTCTGTGCAGATCGCTTGGTCGCAGCATCTAGAATGATTTATATTTGGCGGGTAATACTACAATACAGGCATAAGACAAGTGGAAACAAGAGAATTGAAACCGAGGCAGACGCACCAGAAAGCAGATAGGACATTCAACAGCACCTCTGTATACCGCTGCCTCTGGTTTGCTCGGTTCCTTCAAAGCTCCTGGTCGTTTGCTCGCCTTCGCGGGAGCATGAGAGTGGGCCGGAGCTTCGATGCGCGTGACAGTTTCGTGGCTATCGGGGTCTGATGTTGGCAGCTCCTTTCTTGCAGCAAGAATCTGGTCATCATCCCAACTCTCATCGTAATCCTCGAGAGGTCTGTAGAAAGGCGCCAAACGTCGTCCACATATGAGTTGCGTAACCACAGCTTGATTCCAGTCTCGTGGGCCAGTGTAGACGCCCTGAGGAGACAGCGATCCATAATCGACGGTCTCGTCGTGATGGCTACGTCCCGACGATGAACTGTTGCCCATTGTGACTGGCCGCCCCCGTAATGGATGCCTAAAGTCGTAATACGTTCACCAGTCCTCGCAATGCCACCCAGCGTAAGTCCACACCAGTTGATGGTTATTTGTAAGGTGGCGCTGCAGATCGGCCTTTGTCGCTTGACTCATCGTATCCTACATCATCATCATATGCATCCACATGCTGGCCTGAGAGAATCAGAATGCATTACATATTCTTCTTGTAACGCCAAGGATCTGATAACGGCGGGAGAAGTCGTCAACGCTTAGGATGCAGCCAGACGGGATTATCAGCGGCAGTTCAGAATCATGATACCATGTACATTATCGTTCAAGATTTGTGTTTCTTCTCAGCAATCTTAATGGCAAATAAAAGCTGACTCCATGCACACACGAGCATTCGTCAGAATCCAAGTCAATGCTTCGGACCTGAAAGGAACTTGGAATGATTGTGAGAGTCGATAGCGTGATTGACTTCGGTTCCAGGACTTGACCTCCGGTTGCACTTTGTTTCCATACCTATTCATTCCCGTCTTCTATTAGTTCTAACGGCAAGGATGGACTGATCATACAGCTCTCGCCGCAACTCTCTAGAAATGGGACCAAACTCTCTAGCATCGTCCCGAGCGAGCCGTCTTCCAGAGACGCCACGTCATTCTGGCACGTGCGCCTCAGTATTGGCGATCAACCATAAATTATCTCAAGTTCCTCCTTGACACGCCTCCTCGAGCTCCCCCATTTCTGGTTGTCGACTGCATCTGTGATTTTCTTCACTTTTGCTTTCGCTTCTGTTGACCGTCATGGACACCCCATGGACCCATTCCCCTGAGGAGATCCTCCAGCACTTTGGCGTTGACGCGAGTATTGGACTCTCTCTAGAACAAGTTGCCAGGCACGCCGAAATATATGGACGAAATGGTGCGTTACATATCTTCTCATAAGTTGAATTCTCTCACTTTTCCTGTCTGTTTCTCAGAGCTGCCCGAAGATCCGCCTACGCCTTTATGGGAACTCATTCTCGAACAATTCAAGGACCAGTTGGTTTTAATACTTCTGGCATCCGCTGTGATATCTTTTGTACTGGCCTTATTTGAAGACTCTGGCGATTCTTCCTTCCTTAGTGCATTCGTCGAACCCTTGGTCATTCTACTCATCCTCGTCGCAAATGCTGCGGTTGGTGTGATCCAGGAAACCAGTGCTGAAAAAGCCATTGATGTAAAGAGAACATGCTTTTCACGCGTTCTTGTCGGTCATTAACATTTGAACCCCTTTTAGGCACTCAAAGAGTATAGTCCCGATGAAGCCAAGGCCGTTCGTTCTGGTAGGATTCGCCGCATACACGCTTCGGAGCTGGTCCCAGGCGACATCATTACTGTAGCGGTGGGAGACAAGATACCGGCCGATGCTAGACTCCTTTCCGTGTCCTCGAGCAGTTTCAGAATCGATCAAGCTATCCTTACTGGCGAGAGCACGAGTGTAAATAAGTCGGTTGATATTGTGAAGGATCTTGGTGCGGTGAAGCAGGATATGACCAACATTCTTTTCTCAGTACGTTGATGCTTCACTTAGTCTTGGTTTGCACGACCAACTCTTGCAGGGAACTACTGTCGTAAATGGAAATGCGAAGGCTGTGGTAGTTTTCACTGGTCAGAGAACAGCTATCGGCGATATCCATAAATCAATCACCTCCCAGATATCTGAGAAGACGCCCCTTAAACGTAAACTCGACGATTTTGGTGACCAGCTCGCAAAGGTTATCACTGTCATCTGCATATTAGTATGGCTCGTCAATATTCGTCATTTCTGGGACCCAAGCCACCATGGTGCAATCAAGGGCGCAATCTATTACTTCAAAATTGCCGTCGCTCTAGCCGTTGCAGCTATTCCTGAGGGTTTGGCTGCTGTTATCACTGCTTGTTTGGCTCTGGGAACGAAGAAAATGGCACAGAAAAACGCAATTGTTAGAAATCTTCCTAGTGTTGAGACTCTTGGTTGTACGAATGTCATTTGCTCGGATAAGACTGGAACTCTGACAACAAACCAGATGAGCGTATGCCGTGTATGTCCCCTGATTTAAATTCTCTTTGATTCTTCTGACTATTATTGCTGCAGTTTCTTATTATAGACGGAGCCACAGATACGCCTCGCGAGTATACTGTGGAAGGAACGACCTACTCTCCTATTGGTGTAATTGCTGCTGTTGACGGAAAGAAGGCTGAACTTCACTCAGATCCGATCCAACGACTTGCAGAAATTAGTGCTCTCTGTAATGACGCCAAAATTGTGTATAACGTGGTATGCCTTGGTTCATTACCCGAGAGAGATACGCATCTCATAGACATGGTTTCTTGCTCTAGGAGAAGTCCTCGTATACCAATGTCGGCGAACCCACAGAAGCCGCCCTCAAAGTGCTCGTTGAGAAAATCGGCAGCAGGGACGCTGAAGTTACAAAATCCCTTTATAGTCTTACAGAGGCTGCCCGTGCCAACGCCGTCAACGACTACCTTCAGCGCACGATTCCCCGTCTCCTCACTTTCGAGTTTTCACGCGACCGGAAGATGATGTCTGTCCTCGTCAGACTAAATGGCGGCGGTGCCCTGTTCGTGAAAGGTGCTCCAGAATCCGTCTTAGAACGTTGCACGTCTGTCCTTGTCGACGGTAAAAGCATTCCGCTGACGCCCACGCTCCGAACGACGATTCTCGAGCGCACATCTTTATACGGCTCGGGTGGTCTCCGCACTCTTGCGCTCGCGTACGTCAACGTCCAGGACATTGATGCAGCACACTATCACTCTGAAAGTACGAAGGACTATGCCCGTTTCGAGCAGAACTTGACTTTCGTATCTGTCGTCGGCATGCTTGATCCTCCACGCCCAGAGGTTCGTGAAGCTGTCGCAAACTGCAGAGCTGCTGGGATCCGTGTCATTTGCATCACTGGCGATAACAAGGGCACGGCGGAGACCATCTGCAGGCAGATTGGAATATTTGAAGAAGACGAGGATTTGACTGGAAAGAGCTATACAGGAAGGGAGTTGGATGCCTTGAGCCATGAAGAGAAGGTTGCAGCGGTGCAGAGGGCGAGTTTGTTCAGTCGAACGGAGCCTGGGCATAAAAGCCAGCTCGTGGATCTGTTGCAGGGCTTGGGTATGGTTGTCGCTATGGTGAGTCAATCATACATGTAGACGGCTGCATCGCTGATAGTTTCTGTTCAGACTGGGGATGGTGTCAACGATGCACCTGCGCTGAAAAAGGCTGATATTGGTGTCGCGATGGGCAGCGGTACCGATGTTGCCAAGTTGGCTGCGGACATGGTTCTTGCGGACTCGAACTTTGCGACAATAGAGAAAGCGGTTGAAGAAGGTAGACTTATTTATAACAACACAAAGCAGTTTATTCGGTATCTTAGTGCGTCTTCCGCCTCCTGCGCTTTACTAGTTCTGACTCTCCTTTTCTAGTTTCCTCCAATATTGGCGAGGTCGTTAGGTAAGACGATTTTGACAGACTACTTAGCAATGGTTCTGACTTCTGACTTGTAGCATATTTCTCACCGTGCTACTCGGCATGCCCGAAGCACTAATTCCTGTTCAACTTCTCTGGGTCAATCTCGTCACTGATAGCCTGCCTGCGACTGCATTGGGTTTTAACCCAGCAGACCACTCGATTATGCGTGTGCCTCCAAGGAATAGCCGCGAGCCCCTTGTTGGCAAATGGCTCTTCTTCCGGTACATGGTCATCGGTATCTATGTTGGCTGCGCGACTGTCTTTGGATATGCCTGGTGGTTCCTGTTCTACGAGGGTGGTCCTCAAGTATCCTTCCACCAACTGGTAAGCCTTTTTGTCCCTTTTTTGCGCAATTCCGTCGACCGACTCCGCGCCTCAAGACTCACTTCCATCAATGTACCTCCCTATTTCCTGAGATTGGTTGTGAAATGTTCGCGAATGAGATGGCGCGACGTGCCACAACCATGAGTCTCTCCATTCTCGTCACTGTGGAGATGTTCAACGCCATGAACTCGCTGTCTGAAAATGAGAGCTTGTTGAAACTGCCTGTATGGCGGAACCCATTCCTTGTGGGTGCAATTGCGCTCAGCATGGCACTTCACTTCATGATATTATATGTACCCTTCTTTACTGTAAGTTCCATTCCTCTCCATTGCTTTCTCGGCTGATGCGTCTATCATTGTGCAGACACTTTTCGCCATCACTCCGCTCAATTGGATTGAATGGAAGGCGGTCTTGTACCTGAGTGCTCCTGTCCTTGTCATTGATGAGATTTTGAAGTTCGTCACGGTGGGTCCTTAGAGTGCTGCTGATCATGATTCTGTTGTATCTGACGTGAATTGGAAGGCAACATTTATTGATCCTCCCTCAAAGGTAAAACTCGACTAATCATAATATATGTATCCGTAGAGAGGAATGGAAGCAAAAGTTATCATCAACACGCGGACATCGGGGTATTCATTGGTACTTGATCTACTGGATGGTTTCCACGCGAATATGAGTGGGCACAGCATGGACCTTGGTATTCAAACATATGCCATCAGCAGGATGCTCATCGATATCTGTGAATGGTCAAAATGCTGAGGTGACCACTCGTATTGGGCAGCGTGCAAGTAGCGTGTTGTGAGCTGGCAACCTCATGTTACTCTCTCATGGCGTTCTATTTTTAGCTTCTGTCTTCACCTGCTTCAAGTTTTACTAGCAATTGTACTGAGCTGCAAACTCACCTGGGCAGACCTTGATGCGTTACGTAAGCTGTCGTGTCGTGTCATTAATCATTTTCGGTGAATACATACTGCAACACATTTTGTTGAATGATCAAGGGGGTTTCATCACACGCTTGTTCTTTCACCGATTGTTGTTGAAAGGCTTCTTGTTCTCTCTTTTTAACAGTCCTCTCTTTCACGGCACTTCTGCTACTCACGTTCTTTACACAACCACTCCAACCTTATATAAATAATAATGCGCGTTTTCGCACCTTTTGTCTTCGCTCTCGCGTCTCTCGTATTTTCTACCCTCGCTAGGTCCCATAATTCCGACACTTCTCTCCGAAAACGCCACGTTCGTAGATCCTCGGATACCTTATTGACAACAAATATCACCTTGGGGGATGAGAGAAGGGTCTTGCAGAAAAGGTTTGGCCCAGACGCTAGGTTCTCGTTCTATAAACCTGGGATGGGGGCTTGCGGTCAAGTGAACGGCCGCAACGACTTTGTAAGTCCACTACTTATCAGCAAGCACTTTTTGCTAACGAAATTCCAGATTGTCGCGCTGAATCAAGAAGTAAGCATTCGAAGTAAAGAGAGGCCCTCAAGCTAATCTCTGCTTCCAGCAATTTGGAAATGGCGAGAACTGCTTCAAAACGATCACAATCACGTATGGGGGTAAGAGCACTCAGGCAACAATTGCGGACAAGGTAAGATCCATTCCATTCCCTTCCTTACCAGCTAATTCGCAGCAAACAGTGCATGGAGTGTCCGTACGCGGCTCTCGACTTTTCTCCTGGCCTCTTCGATTTCTTTGGGCCCGAATCTGCCGGTTATCTCTATGGGTCATGGGAGTTTGGATCCGGAGAGCCAAAGACGACGTCTACCCCAAAACCAGAACCAACTACGACAAAGGTGGAGCCGACAACCACGTGGACACCCGAGCCCACGACTAGCTCGACTACTGCCAAAAAGACGTCGACTTCCACATCCACTCACTTTTCGACGACGACGTCTTCCTCGGTGGCGTCTAGCACTACCAGGACTTCCTCATCGGTCACTTTCAGTAGTTCCTCCACTAGTGCCACCCCATCAAGCACCGCCATCGCTGTTCCTACTGATGTTTTGGGTCAGCTAGACTTGGTGATGTCGGATCTGGGTGCTATTCTCATTGGAGGAGTGCTCATTGGGGCTGGTGGACAATGATTGGACTTTTCTTTCTACACGATAGTTGCCTTTCTTTTTCGTTTCAGGGTTGCATAATACTAGCTACAATGAACATTGAATTTCCTTTGTTGCGCGAGAAAGCGACCGTCGACTACCGCGCGGAGTTTGTTGTTATTTGGGAACGACATATTGCCGAATTTCAGAGTCATTTTATCCCCCTCGCTTCGTGCCCAAGGCCGCCTTACTCTCTCTCATCCTACGTTCGTTATCGCCCTTACAGACTTCCAAATGCTGGCAGGTCTTTGCAGCCTCTCTCTCCTCCTCGCGGCACCTTTGGTCGCATGGGCCAATCCCCATGGGTCTTACCATCATAATCGTCACGTCGAGATCGCTAGGCGCCAAACAGGAGATGTCCAACTTTTCAAGCGTTTCTCTAGCGCTCGGTGGACCTTCTATGATGTCGGACTGTGAGTTGACAACTGCCATCTGTTGATGGCATTCAAAATCAATGGCATATCCTTTAGTGGTGCTTGTGGTAAATCGAACGTTGCGTCCGACTTCGTGCGTCATATCCTCTTTTTGTATGAAATGACGACTTCTGACGAACCTATTGATTCTCAGATTGTCGCTTTGAATAGTGCTGTGCGTTATCATCACCTTCTATGTTAGAACGAAATTTACCAGAGATCAGCAATTTGGAGGGGGTTATCCGGGTCCCCACTGCTTCGAGCAGATTACCATGACCTATAATGGCAAGACCACTACTGCTACCATCATGGACGAGGTACACTGAACTCATCATCTATTAGCTTGCTCCTGATGTTCCGTTAGTGCCCTGGATGCCCTTACGGTGGTCTTGATTTGTCCCGTGGACTCTTCACATTCTTTGCGCCGGAATCTGTTGGTGTACTCTCAGGTGATTGGTACTTTAGTGGTGGCGGTGGTGACGACGGCGATACTCCTCCCCCGCCTAAGACATCCAAATATGTTGCCCCAACCACCAGCACCAAACTCACAACCAAAACCACTCCCGCTTGGACCCCTGATCCTACTACCTACTGGACTCCGGACCCTACCACTACTACCAGCAAGAAGACGAGCTCTACGTCCACTTCTCATACTTCGTCTTCCACGTCTTCCACTAGCACTAGCACTAGCCGCAGCAGCAGCGCTGCTTCCTCCTCGTCTTCGAACTATCCATCCTCGACTTCTTCCGTCCACGCTACGTCTTCCTCCACCACACCCTCAGCTATTCCTTCGTCTACGGATGACAGTCATAACTTGGCTGCTCTTGGACAGAGCTTCCTCGACCTGGGCGTCCTAGTGGCAGCAGCCGCCTAAAAGTTAGAATATATATAACGATGGATGCGTCAGTGGGTGATCTATCTGCGATATTCATCACTCTCGCCTTGCCTTTCCCGTTATCTTATCTCAAATAATTAGGACTGCTAACATTGAAGTACACGATACCCACAATTTTTCATCTATTTGATAGTGGAGTACTACAGGAATTCGCCCGAATCTGAAAGTCTTTTTTCTTTATTGGTGGACTTCCAAATTGGGTGTTATGAATGATCAGCCTCTTAGACTTTGTTCAATGTTGTTACTTTTTCAGCTCCATTACCCCCCGCTCCACTAGGCCTTATGCAGTGTTAGTCAATTTCGTGGCCTAACGCAGCCGAAATTTTTGAATTCTACTCCCTAGTGTCCAAGTCCGGCTCCACCGATGATTTTCATGCGAACTTCTCGCAACGTGTCGCTCGTACGACATGTGACGGGCGCTGAGGTTAAAGCGGCCAGACGTCACCGCGTCACCGCGTAACCGCCGAAACGGCGGACCTTCTTGGAAATGTATAAACGTATTGGACATAGCGTGTACCATGAGTGGTCTCGTGAAGATGACATCCGGACAAAATGTTGCACGTTGTCACCAGCCACTCAGTGTCAGAATTGTTGGTTTTTAACAGGGATCCCTTGGCAGATCAATGGAGCAATCAGTCAGTGTTTTGTTCCCCCGTTCAAGTAACTGTCTTTGTTGCCTGCTCCCATCATCTCGTTTCTTCCTTTCCTGCCATTGCATTCTACCGCCTCCGACGAGTCTCTCACTCTTTGGAACCACGCTCGTTAAGATCATTTAGAGTCCACGATACCACAAATGCATTTTGGAGCTCTGCTGTCCCTTGTCCTGCCCTTGGCTGTCTTGGGCCACTCTCCTCGCGGCAATGCTCATACACGCCACCACCAGCTTGCGAAGCGCGCAACTGGGGAAGTTGAGTTGCATAAACGATTTTCGTCTGCTAGATGGACTTTCTATGATGTCGGCCTGTGAGTTCATCGATCTAATCGTATCCATTGGTAACGGTCTAAGCATTAACCGTAGTGGTGCTTGCGGAAAGTATAACGGTCCAAGCGATTTCGTGCGTCTCAACTTTCCATCCTACTTTGTCATCCCCGCTAACACGCTTTGTATAGATCGTCGCGCTGAACAGTGCTGTGTGTTGATATATTTCGAAATGTCTGTATTGACGTCTTATTTGAGTTCTTTTGCGTAGCAATTCGGTGGAGGATATCCTGGCCCTCACTGCTTCGAAACCATTACCATGACATACAATGGAAAGACGACCACCGCTACTATCATGGACGAGGTCAGTTGCCTTTCTTTGTCACATAACGGCGAATACTCATCTAAGAGTCGTTGAACAGTGCCCTGGTTGCCCTTACGGTGGCCTCGACCTTTCTCGTGGTCTCTTCACATTCTTTGCCCCTGAATCCGTCGGTGTCCTCTCTGGTGAATGGTCTTTCAATGACGGTGCGCCTCCACCTGCCCCCAAGCCCACAACCACGAAGGAAGCCCCTCCTCCCCCGCCCAAGACCACCTCGACCAAGGAGGAGCCCACTACGACCTGGAAGCCTGAGCCCACTACTACATGGAAGCCCGAGCCCACCACAACTTGGAAACCCGAGCCGACGACCTCATCGTCGAAAATCAAATCCTCTTCCTCCTCCACACACAGCTCCAGTTCCTCCAGTTCCTCCAGCTCAGTGGCGTCTAGCTCGGCCAAACCCAGCTCCACTGTGTCTGCATCAAAGACATCAGTTGCACCGACGCCCTCTGGCTCTCAGCAGCCCTCGTCGAACCTCCAGGCCGTCGAGAACGTATTCGGTGCTCTGGGCGAGATTGTTCTTGCTGGTGCCTCATCTTAAATTTATTTGTCGTCCTTGAAGGATTATGGCAACAGCATACCTCTCAAATACCCCTGCAGTTTCCTTTCCTCTTTCTGCTGCTACTGATAATCATAGCTAATTTTTTGGCTGGATGCCATTGCATGATACCCTTTGCATTGTTAGCACTGAGCGTTGCATACTATTTAAAATCTTGTCATATCACCAGTCCCATTTGATTATTTAGTCAATTGCAATGGCCGGAGCTTATGACCTACATCAGTAAAGTACAATTATTGATAAAGAAGCATCCCAATAAGTGGTACAGCGACAAGGTAAGAGGAAGCAATCACAACGATGTAATCATTGGGAAAGAAGGGATACAAGGGTAGAAAGGATATATATTCGAAGATATTTAATGAGAGGAGCGAACCATGAAGCCGACAAGTCAAGAAAGAGGAATTAACAAGGCATTATTGATCAGTGGTAGCACTGAACCAGTAGGACTTGGAGACCACTGTCCTTCACCCACCCTAAGGATGCTTTTTTCTTATTCTTGCGAAGATCTTTGATCAATGCAGTCCGGCTTGGGTGCATAATACGCTGCACTGCTGCAGGGCCCTGATCTCTCACCGCGATGTACTCACTGATGTTAAGAAAAGCGCGAGACTTCAAGTAAGCCTTGGCAGCGCTGAGAGAGGAAGGAAGGGAGGAAGTTGCAAGGCCTAGTTCGATTATAAGGGCTTGAAGGAGAGTGAGACGGCAGGCGGAGTCCTGACGTGCGGCGGGATTGGAAAGGAATCTGTGCAACAATTACGAAAGTTAAAAAAGAGGTATTTGGAAGTCAACGTACGACGTGATGAAACCAAAAGCCTCCTCGTACATTGAGGGAGAGCCAACGTCACTCTCTCCATAGTCAGAGAACTTGTCAGAAACATCGTCTACAATGGACCGACCACCGAACCCGGTGGGTTTCCCTTTTTTAGCCTTCTTCGACTTGGTTTTGACAACGGCTTGTTTCTCTGCGACGATGGGTGTAGTCGGAGTTACAGCGCATTTGGAGCGAGTAGGTGATGGTCTGGACGATGAGGAGGCGACGGCGTTCACGGGAGAAGGTTGGAACTTCTTCTTCTTCGTCTTCTTGGCAACGGTACCGGTAATGGCAACAGTGGCCTGCGCCGCCTTTGCCTTCCGCCGACGACGCCCAGGTCCCGACTGAGTGACACTGAGATTTGCCAAACCGGTAGCAAGGTCCGTGATGCCTGGAGTGTCTGCTCGAGCATCGTCATGCTGAGGCGTAGATATTTCTGTTTCCAAGATGCTACGCTGTGATCTCGGACGACTTAGAACAACGAAGTCGTTATCAGATATTACGGCGCTGCACAGGGATTCGTCCGAGGAGGCCTCTGATACGCTGTAGATGATCTCATCATCTGAATCATCGGACCGAGGCGTAGAAGAGGAGTGAGTGTTGTTGGGAAGAATAATGAAAGACGACATATTCGAGGCCGCTGAGAGGGCTGGGGAGGCGAGGGAATTAGGGGTAGACATGATGAGCAGATTGGCGACAACGATGCCGTATGTCAGATCAACAATCAAACTGAGGAGATCGTCAGTGAAAGGGATGGTAACGGATTATTGACAGGTGGTGGGAGGTTTATAGGGATGTGTGTGATGGTGGTGGTGAAAGGAGAAAAGGGACCTCGTTGCATGATGAACGTAGGACGCATGCTTGGAAACTCCCGTCTTTTTTTGATCTGCATTTCCTTATCTGGATGAATTATGACGACGCCTATACGCTGCCACTGGCTTCATAATTAGTATACATACTTGACATTCAAAGGATGAGGGGAAGTGGTGGTACATTTGATGGAGTGCTACGAGCTAATGCAAACCCAGGTATGCCTGTAGTGAAATCAACAGATATTGTAACAATACTTTTTCTCACCTCACGACACAATCTTCCAGTAAACAGCGCTGTTCTCGGGACCCACGACTGCACACTGCTCAACCTGCACATTGTGTTTCCATAATCTACCATGCAGGTCAAGGACCCTTTTCGCTTTGCGTCGACGGAGCATGAAGCGACTACCGTCGGGTGTCTCGAGCGTTGTTGGAACAGGAATACTTGATCTCTTGCCATTGCCAAGTTCGGATTCATAATTCTTTCCCCATACAACGAGATCGCGCCCGCCAACGTCAGTCGTTGCTCCCGTGTTTAGCGTGAGCAAGACATGTCCGGTAGGAGATATCGTTACAGCGTGAGGGGCAATAGGTTGAAGGCTGCGAGTTGCGTCGTTATCTGCAGGCGCCCAAATCGTTCAAAGAGTGCAGTGTCTCGGAAGAAGAGCTACTTACACTCGAGGAGGCCACTGACGTTCTTCGCACGTAGGGGGTTGCTTTGTGAGGTGGTATATGTATTACTGCCAAGACCACCCCATCGACCATTGCCACATACGAGGAGGTCGACTACAGTTGGAGAGGAAGCGCTAGTGCGCTCTACAGTAAAAGCTGTTAAATCCCCACCTGCGAAAAAAGCGCAAGAAGAGTTCAAGAGGGGTTGACGACGTTGACATCTTCATCCTTACCTGCTGTAATATCCAAACATTTCGTGTTCTTCTGGCTTGTGGAAAACTTCCAGAGAACGACTTCAGTCGGAACAATGATCGTATCCAATGCCACATTACTTCCTAATCCAGCTTGTCTGTATGGCTCAAAAGTAAGCAAGGAACATAAGAACGATCATTTGACTAACCCAAAATCATTGGCACCCCACGAAAGGACTCTGCCGTCCGGTGTACGCGCAAAACTTGTTCTTCCACCTGCAGCAATTTGTGACATTTGAATGCCTTTGAGAGCAGGAATCTCAAAGAAATTGGTGCAAAATCTGATGTTTGAATCGTCGATTCCGGCTAGGTTTTCTGATGTTGTGGGCACGGGACTGGAGTGCGTTGCTCGAGAGGAGTTTGCAAAAGGATCAGCAAGGGATTTTGGAATAAGTTCGACGTCGAGGTGACCATTTGTTTTGGAACGATGGTGAACCGTAGGATTAGGAATTTGAAATTTGCGTAAGCCGAGTTGACCAAATGCATTTGCTTTCTTGTCTACTGGATGGGCAAAAGTTCTCCCCTTAGAGGTCAATGCAAGAACATGGTGGTCTCCGGCTTCTATTGAGACAATTCTGGGACGGTGTAAGTCAGGTAAGTGGTCGGTACGAGGCAGAATACTCACTTTTCGCCCCTTGAGAGATGTTCCGCGGGAGTAATCTCGACGAAGTCAACAGTCTCATCTTCGCCCCAAAGCCATCCTGTGCCCCACCAAGAATCACTGGACGGCGTGGGTGCACCTGCACGAAGTGTCTGTTTGGCAGACTCAGTCGACAATGCATAGACCTTTCCAGAAGCGGACAATGCGTAGAGTTTCCCCTCGGTAAGCTTGAGTTTCGTGATGTTCTGAAAAAGATGTTCAAGCGTATCCAGGAAGCGGACGGGGCGAGAAAAGTACCTTTTCCCTTAATGTCAGAATCGGCTTCTTTTTCTGTACGTCTCCACCTGTAAAACCATTGCCCCATTGATACACATCACCCCGAGAATCAACACACGCTGCGTTGTCATTGTGAATCGCTAGATCGCGAAGTGCAACTCCATCTAACCACTCTGCAATGGAAGGTGTTCTGATGACGTCTGGCTCCTCCATTGTCAATGTGTTAGACCTATTGCTAGTCAGCTTATGTATAAGAAAGTATTGTACAACATACTTGTTCGAACCCCAAACGATGGTTCGAAGGTCGTCCGAAGCGTCACCCCCCGCAATGAGAGTCGGCTTTTTCTCGGTGGCATTTCCCAAGGGAATCTGTGTAGCGGCATCGTTGTGGACAGGTCGGTTGTTTGTATACCAGAGGATGTACGCAGCAAATGCACCAGACGAGATAACTACTCCAGGATGTGTATGGAAGCGTGTGCGTGCATTGCGCACTGTAGAAGATGCCTGGGAGTGAAGCTTGCGGAGGTTAGGACTTAGAGTAGATCCTGCACGTCTGAACATGGGTGAATTGTACAAGATGAGTGCGCGTCACCGTGAAACAATTTGAGACAGAAAAGCCTCCGGCGCCCCGTTGGAGCGTTGGACGCGGTCACGTGCGACTCTTCCTCAATGTGAATGTGTAGGCAACTCATTGTCAACGATAGATCACCAGATGCACCTTTCCGGAGTGTCTAACTGCCGTTACTTGATCATCGTGAATGCTCTAACACAATTTACTTGGCCGACACATGCATATGTAGCACGAATTAAGTCTTCTCGGATAACTTCGTAGCAACCCGTGGCTATCGAAAAAAGGATGTGAGGCAAATGTGTGAATATTCAGCGTTCATAGCTAGTCAAGTAAGATAGGTAATGCGGGTCCCAGCATGCCATTATCATTTTTGAAGATGTGGATCAACCCAAACAGCCTTTGTCAGAAGAGTTCGAAGATGAGTGCAATGTAATGTGTTTTGTGGTGTACTTACCTGTATCGTTACACTCTCTCCATCCTTCTCAACCGTCCGTTTCTCCGAGCCACTCTGTACACTGGGGCTACTCACATAACGCGCGAGATTTTCGAGCTTCACAGTGTCAATTCCATATTGTTTCGCAAGCCGCTCCATGTCCTGTGTCGACCGTACGGACTTGCGCTCATCCAAAAGGTAGCTCAGCGCCGCTGCGTGGAGACGGTTGTGTACAGGGGACGTAGAAGATGCCTCATGTTCTGATTCAATACGGGATTTGAAGAACTGTGACGTCTCTTTCGCCACCGCCGCCGCCGTTGACTGATACGTAGTGTTTAGTTACATGTAGGGAACTCTAATGAGGACGTTAGACATACCGGTCGTATCGTCTGCATATGGTGGTCCACGCGTACAG
This sequence comes from Termitomyces sp. K1Ag, assembly GCA_017657315.1. NCBI lineage: Eukaryota > Fungi > Basidiomycota > Agaricomycetes > Agaricales > Lyophyllaceae > Termitomyces > Termitomyces sp. K1Ag. The sequence goes on from JAGGAR010016002.1 coordinate 65,827, forward strand.
GGCCCAACCGATTGAGGTTGGCTAGAAAGTGTGGATCATGCGCATCCCTTTCAACCTCTGAAGTGATCTGAGTGGACGCAAATAGGGCATACAACAATCCAACCTTGAGTTCTCCTTTCGCTTGCGCGTCTATCGCTGAGAGATTGTTCAGGGGGAGGATCAGAGGGATGAGGAGTGCGCGCACCGGCCCATGAAGGGGCCTCGGCGCGTTTTGGTAGTCTGCGTCCAGCCTTAGACGCTACAGCACCCATTGTCGAACTTCGCAAGTTCTCAAGCGCAAAAACAGCTTACGTCATAGCTATTACTTGTAAAAAATAAATTATTTAACATACAACTACGCGTACGAGTTGAATGTATCGAGCTGTCTATATATTTTCATGACCGTCGTCTTTGGCAGCCGTCCTTTGTTGTACAGTAAAAAGAGGAAGAGTAAATATAAGTAGCAATACTGGGAAAGTAACAAGCCATTGCAACAACACCGCCCAAGTACCATGACGGTATCGGCGCCCCAATTTTGTTTAAAAGGAATGTGTGGAGGCATGTACACCGCATTGCGGAGGGGAATACGGGTATCTCAAGGACTAATGATCCAAATAATAAACCAAGCGCGCGCAGATGTAAATCGAAATATGGCAAGGAGCGTGATACATAGAATAGGAAGCCGATAGAAGGAGCGGAAGTCATGAAGGGTCGTAGAAGGGCGTTTACGCATGGAACGTCCCCATGCTCGGAGGATTCGTCTGATATGCAGGGTACATATATTGTTGATAGACCTGAGGGGGAGCGGTTTGCATTGATTGGGGTGCTATGCCCCCATAAGATGGCTGAGCCATTCCAATGAGACCAGGCGACTGACTAGCGTATGAGGTGGTCGGAGTAATTGATCCATTCGATGGCGAAAGACCTGGGCCGCGGCGGACACCACCAGCGCGTGCACTGAGATCAGGCGAACGCATGGCGAAAGGGTTGAAAGGATCAGAAGAGGTCGAGAAAGTAGGTGCCGGGACTGGATTCCTTCTGGGAGATGCAGCGTTATTGTAAACAGGATCAATTCCAAATGTTGACTGGGAGGGCCCAGCTTGGGGATTCTGACCTCCCATCTGAAGAGCTGCCATCATCGAAGCCAGACCTTGGTCGCTAGTTGGATAACTGGTGGGCACCCCTGGCACTCCAAATGCACCCTGAGAAGTTTTGGACTTGCCATTTTGAGGAACATTTGTGTATGTAGGCTGGAAGTTGGGCACGGGCAACCCGACTTCTTCAATAAGTCGACGATAGGCTTGAGTAGCGATGACTTTGAGTTCAATGAGTACACGTTTGGTTGCCTCGATGTAGTCAGGTTTAGCGGCGGGGTCGATAAAAGGACTCGTCAAAATTTTGAGGACAACTGAGACACCATTGACTTGATCTCCGAGGACATCCGTCAAGACGTGATCCGCAGGCGATGAGAACAAGGCTTCAACGATTTGACGTGAAGCATCTGGTTCAATCTTCTGGTTGACGATGCGAAGAACGGTCAACGAAGCCAGCTTATGAGTGCAAAGATGAGAAAGGTGAGGAGTGAAGCGCGGCGCAAGCAAGTTGTATCGTGAAGGGAAACCTGAAGTATCGAGGAGCCAGGTCAGCAGAAGAGCACCATTGGGATTGGTTGCCAACGGAATGGAGTTCAGGATGACCGAAGTCGCAATACGACGCTGCTGGCTGAGGGTAATGTGAGGGCTTTCGAGACAAGCTCTCATGCTTCGAGCGCCGAAGCGGCCTTGCGCAACCTCCCACATGCGATCTACGATGGCATCGAAGATGAAATCATTGGCGGGAGAGCCAAAACGAAGGCAACATCTGAAAACTGTAGTTTAGCGAGATAAAATGGATATGCAGAGGGTACGCACTGAACAACATAGTTTCCAAACTGATCGAGAAGTAAAGGAGGGGCATACGCTCTGAGATTCTGAGCGATCAGACCCACTTCCTCCTGGCTAGTAACACACTCGATGATCTTTTGAGCAGCCCAAGTGCCATTTTTATGGATGCCAATCATTGCGAGATGGGGAGAGATTCGCTCCAGCATTAGGAACCTCGGACCAGGCGAACACTTCTCGAAGAGTTTCTGTACCACCTGCAGCGGGTTGTGAGGAACCATTCATTCAATTATATCACGTTTAGAGACTTGCCGTGTTACCTAACCAGTCAGACGCAAGGTCAACAATCTCGCCATCGAGGAAGTCGGCAGCAACTTGGTCAACTTCATCCACAGTCATGGTCCCTGAATCCAATCGCTTACGAAGTTCTCGCAACTTCGAAGCATCCCAACGCCTGTTATGAGGACGCTCAGACACCAGAGGAATTGTAGTGTAATACATGGTGGGAGGACGGAATTCTGCGCAAATTGTTAGTGTATCTGGTTAAAGTCGGACAAACTGAACATACCAGCCAAGGCTTGAATATCCGCTTCAGCGTCGGCGGCACCGGCGCTCAGTTCCCTCATGATCATCTGTTGTTCAGTGACCGAAGGTGCCCAACCAGCCGGTTTGGGCAGACCATCATTGAGATATAGTCCGTTGTGCGCCTCGGATCCAACCATGCTAAGGAGAAGATTCGACCTGTAATTCTCCACGGCACCTCCGAGTACTTGTTGATCAGCCGGAACGGTTGAAGCACCCTTGACAGAGCGGAGTGCGTGGATGGTAGCTCCAACGCTGAGGTCACCGACTCCTTGGACTACAATATTCGCATTCTCTTCGGTACCTCCGGCACCTTCTTGACCATTCTTGACGGGCACTTTGGCAAATCCGATGCGAATAGCCCCAACATCGCTGCCAAGTACGTCGCGGCCATTGAGAGCTTTGCGGGCTCTGACGGCGTCATCTAACCTCTCAAAATTAACTATGGGAATCATACCATCAGAATGTTACGCCAATATTGAATGTAAACGACACGAACTGAATCCACAATTCTTATGGGTCAAGACCCTCGCTGATTCAATGGGACCATATGGACTAAACACGCTCAGAATAGTCGCCGGCGTGGTCGATGAAGAAATTGATCCTATCCAGAGAGCACGAGTGGGAGTAGACTGCAGCTGGGCATCCATAGACCCCAAGCCAGCGGTTGAACTGGCGGATTTCCCGGAAGCATTTCCTGGAGACGTAGGGCCAGGACTAGTTGGTGTCCCTTTAGCAGGGGCGACGGGAGCACTATCCGCTTTGCCAAACCCGATGCGAACGGTCTGACCGTTCGGCATCCCGATGTCGCCCCCAAGCCTATTGAGGACATCCTCTTTAGCACGGATAGCATCCGCTTGATCGACGAAGTTGACGAAGCCGCATTCCTGAACAAAAAGTTGAGCTCAACTACATGCTGTGGCTTTCGTTGAAAGCTACTTACCTTTTCTGGCAGAAGTCTGAGACTCTCGATGGCACCGTAAGGAGCAAAATGGCGGATGAGCTGCTCGCTCGTGACAGCACTGTCGAGATTCCCGATCCACAGGGAACGTGTAGGAGTCTGAGTTTGGGAAGAGGGACCCTCAGATTTGGGAGAGAGAGAGCGAGTCTGGGAGGAAGGAGCAATTAGATATGCCGAAGGTCCCCGCCCCGGTGTGATGCTGTCTCCGTCTGGGAAGTGAACTGTGGGTGAAGCACTCGTGCGAGGTGCGGTCATGGACTTCAGGATACCGGTTGGCCCGCTTAGATTGTTTCCGGAGAGACTGGATGTCTGGTTCGACATATCATGGATGAAAGGAAGTGTGTCGGCGGCAGTAGTAGCTCGGCGCTGAATAGTGCGCACGGAGTCATCAAGATTGCCAACAGACGTAGCCCTTGGTCTAGCAGACAGATGATCAGTTGGCTGGAATCCTTTTGCTATATAGGCGGAAGAGGCGTAGCCGCCCTCGAGATTGGATGATTCGTAAGAATTAAGGCGTTGGCGAGTGTAAACGTGATCATCATAATTATCAAACAATTCTTCTTCCTCTTCAGCAGCTGGAGTGCCCAACAAAGATCCACCAACAGAAGGCCGGCTGCGGTACGGATTGGACACGGTGCTCGCGCGCATTCGGGATGGGTGACTGGCAAGATTCCCTGCAATTGCAGCCTGAGCCTGATTGCGTAGCTCAGAAATGGTGGCGGCAGGAGGCGGGCGGTAATCATCCAAACCGAGATAATCAAGAGTATGAACATCAAAATCTTCTGCACCAGAATCTGCCGAGGTGACCGATCGCAACTCGTCCAGAGCGGGATAGGCATTCCCATTTCCGCTGGCTGAAGACAACCAAGATGGGGAAAATATGGACGAGCCAAAGGCATTCGAAAGGCCACCAGAGGGTAAAGTCAGGGATCCGGAACGAAGTCGGCTATTCCTCTCAGGTGCTGCCGTGGTAGCGGATGCTGATCCCACCGAAGTTGTTGCATGACGTAGGCCAGGTCGGGCTGGGGCAAGAACCATAGCGAGCGGACCAGTAGCGGGCCGATGGATTTGCTCGGTGAGAGAATCGGTGGATGCCGGGGTGCTACCCAGCGTGCTAGATGCCGCGGCAAATCGCTGTGCAGCGAGTTGGACATTCGAAGGAAGGGTCCCAGCCCTGGCCCTCCGGAAACCGGGTGGGTAATTAGTGGGTGGTAGCGTAGCGCCATCCGCGGGAGTCGTGACAGAGGGTGAATGTTCATTAGGTGGGGAGCCGCCTGAAGCTCGGGCGCGCAGCGCGGGGGGCAAATATCTGCCTCCGAGTCGCTCCTCAGCCTCCCGTGCTCTGATGGCACGTCAGTTATGGTCGGATCTGATGACAGGAACCTCGCACCTTTTCGCAAATGCAGCAGAAGGCGCAGGAGGAGGAGTCTTCCCAGGGGGCGGTGCCCTTGAATAGGAGCCGTTGTTGTCAGAGGCCGATAATGACATTATAGAGGGAGTTGAATGAAACGATTAGGGATTACGAAAGTGATGGGTGGACGCTTGCCCGTCTGAATACGAAGACCGTGAAGTATTGGGCCAATTAGGCTGAGAAAAGCCGTCTACAAGACGAAATTTTTGTCGTAAGTGATACCTCCGGATCAGGTCGTTCGATAAGAGACCGAATGTTGAAGGGCGACAGACAGACAAGAGTTGCCCACGACTACTATAGTAGAAGTGCCGCCAGAAAATACTAAGAGTAATAGTGAACGGGGTGAAGTTGATTCCAACTCATCCAATCTTTACCCGCTGGCCCATCTTCCCACGCCTCACTTCCTTCTCTTCTCCCATGCCCATCGGCGGAACCCTCGGCCGTTTTCCCGCATCACCGTAAATCCCAATTGTCTGAGTAGCCAAGCTACCCTTTATCCGTTGTTTCAAGCTGATGAAAATTTCTGGCCGTGCTATTCAAAAATACAAGCGATTTGTGCTCGTTCGACTTCAAGTTCCACAGCCCTCACGGAAGAACTTTAGCCGTGTCTGGTCACGCGGTGGAACGTGGAGCTCAACAACGTGCGAGTCAATTTACATAACGCCAAAGCCTTTTCCAAAGGACTTGTAGCTAGACAAAAATGCCTTAACTCCGCGTGGAGAGCAGCTGAATGGAACTTCTGGGCGTATGTACTCACAATTACTCCGGTTTCGAGAAAGAAGGTGATGATCAATTGATTCGCATCGTGTTAACGTTAAGATCTAAGACACAATTGATTGCCTGTGGAGTTGAAGCAGGAACAAGAGGCAGTTTTCAATGATGGAATGGCATTGAATGCTGCGAAGGCACTGCAGGTAATTATGATCGTGTCTAAAGCCAAGTAAGCGAAGTGAAACCCAAAGGGTGATTAAGTAGGAATTCAGGAGTACACGTCGAGAAGAAAATCGAAGCGATGCGACGTACGCGGTGCGCGGATTAGACGGGAGCGATGCATTGACACGTCGACTGTCTTCCGTCTGTCAAAATAGAGAGCGTGACAAAAAAAAAACATAAATACCGCAAGCTTGAATGCTTATATCGGATGTTATAACGGCACCTTCTGAGGATCACTGAACATCACACTGACCGTGGAAGCCTCTTTTCCTTTCATAAGACAAACATCGGACATTGAGTGCCTCGGCAAAAGTACACTCGAGTTCGGAGCGAGCTTGGAATGGAGGGAAGAACACGGACAACGAAAGCCTCCGTACGCGTGTAAAACAAACATATTTCGATCGCGATTTCACGTGCCATCGCCATCGCGATGCCTCGCGACGCGTTCTAAACTCCGTACAAGTCCGTCACAGGCCGACGCCCTGAAGATCATGTCACCCAATCTCAGATGATTACTGGCCGTTTTCAAACGGCGCGATTAATACGATTAAACTACTAGAGCTACAAGCACAACGACGAAAGACCGAAGCGCATGAAGAGGGGTCGGTAGGCAGTAATACCAATAGGCTAGCTAGATTCTGAGGTGAGGGTGCTGTATAAACTATGTATGTATGGGGCGCGTATGTATGTACGTACTGGCGACCAAGAATATCAATACAAGGGGAACTACGGGGGGTGCCGTAGTCGGGTACTATTTTTTTGTGCGAAGGGGTATTCAGTGCCATCGCGGCACGAGAGGCGAATTTGATCTGCGTGCGCTGGCAAGATTATAGTCAAAAGGGTCAAAAAGAAACGCATCAAGGGAGCGGGAGGAGGGAAGGGGAGAAGCCGGCCCCTGGAATGAAGGAAGCGGTCTCTTACAACGTTGTTAGTTGAAGGTGCTTGGGAAAAAAGTGCGAAATGTACGGTTTGAGAAGAGGGCTTAGAAGAAGAGAAAAAGTCAACTATATCTGATACAAATCTAGTATGGAGCCATGTCGAGGTGGGAAAAATCAACTCGAACACAGTAATAAGCTGCACTGCGGCAAGCGGGGGGACAAGCATACGTAGCAATTACAAGAAGCTGAGAAAAAAAACTGCACAGAAAGAAAGGAGCAATGAGCGGGGGGGAGAGAAGAGCGTGATCCAAAAGCACGCCTCGAGTCGAAATCAAAACATCGAATTCCTGGAACCGCCTCGTCGAGAGCGTGTCCTCGTGTTTTGTGTCTGTGCAGCGATAGCATCCGCAACGCGTTTTGATCTCCGCAGTGGTCGTTCCGTGCGCTCCACTTCCATCATCTTGACCTCGGGGGCCACCGTCTGAGTCTCTATCGTCTGGATTTCAGCTATGAAAGCTGTTTTCTTTTCCCCGACTGCAGGTGACGAAGGCGGTGAGTTTTCCTTGTCCCATTCCGGCGTACCACACAGAACCTGGAACATCTCCTGCTCAGATGGACTGAGCGGGAGCTCTGTAGTTTGTTCCGAGCTTCGCTCTGGCAAGGCTAGCGAAAGCGAGACCGCGAACGCACAACCAGGCGCGAGTGCGGATGGAGGTTCCTCGCGTCCCTTCTCCCACGTATTACTCGACTGTGCTGGAAGTTCAGGCACTGAACCGCAAAGCTGGGTCGCCTGTATTGTCGACCCGAAGTGTGGCCCAAAGTGGCCAAGCTTCCGGTTCTGCGTACTGGATCGATGGAAGTCTTGCAGTGCGGACGGGAACCGCTCGTAAAGTGTGTCGGAGAGGAATGTATGCAGTGGCCCATTCTGTAGTGGGTGGTGGTCGCGCACGTAGGCCTGGGCAGCGGAGAGGGGTACCCATGTGCCAGAGACCATGACGGAACCTTTAGTTACGACAACGGCGTTGGGGATCGTGCTCAGGACCGGCCATGAGCCACCCGAGTAGGCAACGATCGTTGAAAGATTAACAAAATCTGTGTCAATGCGGCGAAGAAGCTGGAAAGGGCCAAGCATCATCTGATACACAGATATACCTAGATTAGATTGAAAGAAGGAAGCCAAAAACAGATCGATTGATGAGTACATGGCTTCTATGTGGAGTAAAAGACATCTTACCTTCGATTGAGGTTGCACTTATGGCAGGCGTGCATGGTTGGCAAGTGTGGACGACGACAACATCGGAAGTAGAGTTCCCATAGGTTTCTGATGTGCATGACGGAGGGATAAGCAAGGAAGAGGGAGCTACGGCAGTGGGAGAGTTCATAGACATAGACTGTATCAGTGCAACCAGGGAATGAGAAGCGGAGGGAGGTGGAGCTATCACAAGTTCAGGCTTTGAAGTCCCGCGTGGGGGTGATGAGGTAACGCGAGATGAGGATGACGGCGAGTCGTGGAAATATGAAAACGGCGCCGGTTGGGTCTTTGCCCGGGGGCGAACAGTCACAAATTGCTTCTCATTCGACTCCAAAGCATCACGAGAGGTGTCTGGACTCGGAGAATCGGAATACGACAAGCTTGGGAGCTGGGACAGAGGTGATAGGGGTGAAGAGGGTCTAAAAGCATCAGATAACATGAATGGGTTGTCGAAATCTATTTCCTCTTGCTTGATACGCGCCATCTGATCAGCGTCACCATCAAATGTCCAATCTTGGTGAGTAGCTGTGTAGTTCGACTCCCACGACCAGTTATCCAAGGACTCCGTTTTGACGCGGTTTGTCGACTCTGCCTCAAGTACACCCGCGGCTGCTTGTGCGATCACCTCTGCGACCTTTGCGCCAGCTAATGAAGTATCAAAGTCCTCCCAAGCTTCCAGCATACCCTGAACATCAGTGGGCTCTTCCTTTACTGTAACCTCCGGTAGCATTGCAGGAGCTGAAGGAGATCTTGGACCAGGACTCTCCCACGTATCTCCATCACCTTCGCTGTCGAGATCCGCGTCCCAACCATCGGTATCAGCGGTGGCGGAACGGGGGGCAATTGAATGGCGACGAGCTCCAGTCATGGTGATATGGAAATCGTCGTCTTCGTCTTCAGAATCGGGTGGAGGAGAACCAACACTATACGGGACGGATGGAGAACGTCGGTATGAGTCTGTGTAGGTGAGAGGTGAGGGGAAACATGGGTAGGGCCCGTCGAAGGATGGGGTGTAGCACGGGATAGATATTGACTTTCTTGGGTAAGGCGGTAATGACCAGGTTTCTTCTTCAACCGGCTGTGGAGGGGAAGGTGCTTCATCATCTTCCGATGATGATGAATCGACGGACATGGAATCTTCGTCAGATGATTCGGAATCAGAATCATCGCTATCTTTGGAGAGATCAAAGATTCTGCTTGAATGGGACCTAGGGAGAGATGTAGAAGTGGACGCAGAGCCTGGGCGACACGCTAGCGGTTTGAGTCGGAGGAGGATTTTGACTTTTTCGGGGGGTTCGCCGTCATCGTTATCGGAATCGAGGTTTTTCGCAACGCAGCCGCGAAGTGGTCGTTTCCGCTTTTCCCCACACCTCTCAGGTCTTTCCCTCTCGCGTTTCTTCTTCTCCTTTGTGGTGCTCATGGACCCCTTCTTCCCGTCCTCTCCATAATCACACAATCGTATCCCGGCTCTCGCAAACGGACATGGAGCACCCGTCGAACGGCTCAGATACCAGACGACAGTACCGCGTCTGAAATTAGTTACCCTGTTCTCGGGCGTCGCGGCGCAGTGTGCGCCACCAGCGCGCGAATGGAGAGCGGGAAGGAGGTCGTCGTCATAGTTGGTGCCGGAGAGGATATGACGTAAGAGTAGGGGCTGATCTTGTTGGGCCTCGCAGCGCTGTAGGTGGGTCCGAATATAGGTTGTGATGGCCTGGCTTGCAGCAGACACACTGCGAGGGATATATGTCAGATGGTCATGTGGTTGTCAGGAAGAATGTCAACATACTTTTGACAGACGAGACCAAAAGTGACGGTCATTTCGGCAAGGTCTTTGATCGTCATTGCACGATTGTCCTGTTGGATGGTCAGACGCAGAAAGGAGGTGATCGAGACGCGGCTCGACGCACCACTGAGAGAAAGGCGCGACCTATAGCGAGAAAGACCTTTGAGTTTGCATCGTCGGGGTGGAGGACGATGGCTGGAGGGGGAAACTGGGGCCAGGCTGAGGGGCCACCTGGTGGAGGCTTTGGGTCGGGGGAGTGGCGAAGACGGACAGAGGGCTTGATGGCGACGTTCTGGCGGATGCGGGTGGCGTAGGCATGGGTGGTGGGCTGGTCGGCGGGGGGCTGGTGCATGGCCCGGGGGACGAGGGCAAGGGCGAGTGTGGCGGGCAATGGGGGAGCAGGAAAGAAAAATCAAGGGAGTCTCTGCGAACCACCAACTTGTTCGCAATCCTTTACGCAGCACACCCTCCGCCGGACCCCAGCCACCCCCTTTTACCCCTCATTCTTGCCCATATCGGGACTCCTCCGGGGTCCCGTCCAGCGCCCTGGCACCCGCAGATCGCCGTCAGATCTCCTCGACAACAGCCTTTCTGTCTTCAATGCTTCCCTGCTCCATCCTCGTCTAGCCCAATCTTGCCACATAGGCCACCATGTGCTTGCTTCCTCTTCGGGTCTCGTTTTCTGACGCCCAGAACATGAATAGCCGCCCCATCCCATCGTTACTGCTCTATTATATTTGACGTTCCTTCTAAATTCAACCATCGCTTCCCTGTAACGATGCTGCCTTGTCCACTTTCCAGGTCCGCGTCGTTCCGTCACGTCGCTGCCGCAACACCATGCATCTTTTGTTGCATCTTTTGTCTTCCACCATTTCGTCCCATTCTTTATCTTGTGCCGCTCTATGCCGCTTGAACACGCGGTCCCCAATGTCTGACTCTGACTCGAAACTTTCATTATGTAATATAAGCTTTTTCGCGCGTCATTTCTCGGTCACGCTTTCAATCCACGATCAAAACCCGATCGTCTCGTTGACTCAGCAACTCAAGGCAACGAACGACCGATCCCAATTCAAATTAGAGACGAGACAAGACTGTATGATAATGGTAACACTACTAGTACAACGCAGCACGATACAATAATAAAATAAAAAAATCCCCAAACAGATGCCCCAATCAATCAAGCAGCAGCCTACGTAAAGCATAATCCATTCCAGTCAATTGATATACCAACAAGACACACGTCAAACTCACCTTTTTGGCCCTGGACCCAGGTTTCGCAGCTGTGGTCTTTGACCGTGGCTTTGCGACGGTCTAGAGATAATGGCATCAAAGATGACCCGTAACACAATTGATCTAGACTAACCTTTGCAGATGCCGCCTTTGTTGTCGCAGTCTTTGTTGTCGCAGCCTTCTTGGTAGGTGCCTTCTTAGCAGCGGCCTTTGCCTTTGCAGCGGGGGTGATACCAGTCACAGCCTTCAACACGATCAGCCAATATGCACAGGTTTTCATCACGCAATCTCACCTTCTTCGCGGCTCCCCGTTTCATGGTAGTTTTCTTTGCAGGCGCAGCCTTGGTCTTGCCGGCTAATGTCTTCTTGACGGGCGCAGCCTTCTTCGCAGGAACGGCCTTCGTAGGGGCAACTTTAGTAGCAGCGGGCTTGGTGGAAGCGGGCTTGGTGGCGGGCTTCTTGGTGGTGACAGATTTGGAGGCGGGCTTAGCGGCGACCTTGGAGGGAGGCTTGGAATTCTAAAGACATGGTGAGAACAGATATTGCCTATTATGATCAGACTAACCTCCTTAGCGCCACCGGCGGTCTTGGCCTTTTGGGCAAGCTTAACCTTGCCAGAGGGTCCCTTAGGCAGGGAGAAAATGCCGGTCTCGGCACCAGTAGTAATCGCACGATTGAGTTGGTAGATGTTGGCGGGTGTCGACTCAAGGCGGTACTTCTCCTCAGCATACTAAAAAGAGCACTGAATGGACGGTCATATGCAGATACACAAAATTAGCCTACCTTCTTGATCGTGGCGCGGGATACACCCTGACGGGCATCCTCCTTATTGTTCGTGATGCATTCCTATCATGTGATGTTTATACCATGTACGTTATATCTAGATGAGATCACGTACGCGGACAATCTCCTTCCATGAAGGATGAGAGGACGATGTGGCGGCTTTGGATTTGGCACTCTTAGTGGCGGCCTTAGTCGTGGTCTTAGCCTTGGTTGCAGCCTTAGTCTTAGCAGCAGAAGCCTTCTTCATAGTGGCAGGCTTCCTCGGGGCCCTCACCTTCTTGGCGGGCTCACATGCTAGGGTTGGATGGATAGGGATCTAGAGGTAAGGTTACCGGAGCTAATGGGAGTTAGGCACAAACGTTGAAAAGGAACGAGGTGGAGAGGGCGTTTCATTTTAAACAAACTCCCGCCGTACTCTTGTATACGTCATGTGACGCAATATCGGTGGCTGTGTCGGATTTCCAGTTTGTTGATCGTTGATTCTCAAGCGAAACGCGCAACGCGTACGTCACGTGGACCGCGTGCTGGTATTTGAGGGTGATTGGCCCGAATCAACAAACGTTCTTTGCTCTCCCCCTTTTCACTGTCCTCAGGCTGAGTGAAACATGGTAGAGAAGAGAACAATTTCAATACTTATTACATTCTAGATTTTCAAGACTGATACAGGACGCAGTCCATTTGGTATACAATGATTTACGACAATATCTTAAAGGCTCCATTACTGTGCACCTTTGCACGAACCTCCGTCACAACCCACCCTTCTTTGTCATCCTCAGAAGGGATCGACACAAAGTCATCGCCATTCAGCAGCTTGCCAACGGGAGGGCCTCGAATGAGGAGGTTCCCAGTGGGATCCCCGCCGGTCTCCACCTTTGCGTCATCAACACCAATCAGTTTCGCCTCGATGTTGACGCTTGGTGGTCCCACATGCGCAGCAAGGGAATCTTTAAGTGCAGGGAAGTCCTGTAAGTCGAATGGATGCGACGCAAGGACGGGGCCGGGAACAAGCGGGTGCGTATAGGCGTTGACGATGGGGATCGACAGCGCGATCCTCGCGGGCGTAACGACAGCCGCATTGAGGCGTTCTTGGGGGAACAATATCTCGTTCAGCTTCAGTGCAAGATGTTAGCAAAGCAACGCTTACCACCACTGACAACAACACCTCGCAAAGTTGGTGCCATGTCGCCTAGAACTGCTGCTCGTGCACCATCAAAGACAAGGCGGTCCCACAAGCTCTCTTTGGTAACGAAGCCTTCGTTGAGGCCCGCGAGCTTTTGCCTCTTTGCAATCGGATAAAGAAAGAATGACTCAGAAGCCTTCTTCGTAACTGCAGATACGATGCTCTCTAAGTGACCTGGTTTGAGGAACAAAATCGTTGGAGACGGGATGGGGTATGAGTCAAAAGAAAGTGCATCGGTAATGTCATTTTGAACTGTCACTACGCAGAGTTCAACGTCCAAAATCTTCAAAGGGCTACAAAGCACACTCACCTTCGGTTGGGTGGTATATTTTGGAGCTTGCCAAGGTGGCAAAGCTAGTGCCCTCGAAAATGGCAGTGTACGCAATAGCCCTTCCAAATGCAGTGCTTAAAGGATGCGCTGACACCAACGTATCGAGCGAAGATAGAGTATGCGACAGAGGGAAGAGAGCGCGTGTAGCCGCGACTCCTGCGGTTATATTTTCGTGTGTCAGGTGCACAGCTTGCACATGGCCGCTCGAAGTTTCAAAGTAGGACACAGTAAACACATCACTAGGGCCTGAGAAAGGTAAGCAATATCTCATATGAACGCCGACTACAGGACTTACTTGGCAATGAGGTGGCGACCTTCGCAACCCGAACACCTTCTCTTTCCACTTCTGAGAACTCCAAAACTTTGATGTTGCTGGCGACGGAGGCTAGATCCTTCGAGGTTGTCTCCCCGACTACAATAACTGTGTGGTTGACGGTACGGTCTCCCTCATATAACAGTTCGAGGATTTGTGGGAGAAGGTTCGTGTGAGTGATGATCGCATCAGGTGACAAAGACTCGAGAACAAACGAAAGCAGTTTGGACGAGGAAAGCGTGTGAGAGAGAATAGAGTGAGAAGCCAAGGCAAGGTCACTGATAACAAATTCTGTGGAATCATACCGTTCGAATTATGTCAAGCAGAAATGGATATGAACGTACGAAGGCCATCGTTTAACAATACCAAAACTTGAGATTGGCGGGGTTTTAGTCCCGCAAGACGAATGAGTCCGGTTCCGAACGATGCGACTCTATCTTGCAGAGTGTGGTTTGTGAGCTACAAGTGAGCGATCAGAGCGGCGCAGAAGTAAATGAGGGACAACCAACTCGGCTTGACCAAAGGGTACGAGCAGACTCGCTCTCCGGTCGAAGAAAGTCGGTGAGGAGATGAACATCCTTGTGAGGCCTGACGGGGAACTATATTTACCGTCAAATTTCGTGATGTGATTCAACTAACTCGAACACGTACCCTTCCCATAAGACCGGTTCCATAGTTTCTGTAGACAGCACTTTCAGTGGGGTTTCGCACCCTTCCTGCGTCACTCTGACGGCCCACAAGAATAGGGTGAACAAGAGGTTGGGGCTTGTAGAGATTGTTCAAGAGGAAGGTAGTAGCAGCAATAAGTCCGAGAAGAATGGTCAAGTCGTCAGTGACCAGAAATTCGGCGGCGAAAGAGGCCATGATTCCACGAGAAGTCGTAGATATGTATCACCTCAGGCCTAAAACTTACAACCACTGGTATGTTTGCGTGTTAGACCAGAGTACACCTGTCGCAATGAGTAGTCGCTGGTGGGAGAGCCGTATTGCGTAATCAACTTCATTGGGCTGAAATCGGCTAATTCCTTCGCCCTTCTCTCTTCACAAACTCTCTGTATGTGACCACTCCGGCACAAACGATCTTTCCAAACTGTCTACATCGATCTCGCTTCAACAGCTGCGCGACGATGCCTTTCTTGGAGCTGATCACCATGATCCGGCAAACTTCTCTCTATGGCCTATCACACAAAATACACGGACAACCCCTGTGCCGGTGACTGTAGTGCCCAACAAGACATAAGTCAGAAGGGACAGGTACATCTCTCTTCTTGCCTACTTTCGATGCGCTCTGGGATGCCTGAAGACTGTCAAGTTTCCTTTTTTGTTGCATCTGCCGATATTTCTGCGTCCGTGCGTCGATGTAATACCACGTGATGTTAAGCACTGGCAATGAGAGTCGGAGCCACAAACGGCTCGTTTTCCACCCTTCCCTGTCTTCTGTGCTCCCTGTTTCTCAGCTGTTTCTATCGTCCGCCTTCTGTATTTTATCCTTATCGACACTATGCCCACTACCGCTAAGAAAGTCACTGCTAAGGCCGCCCACAAGAATAATAGCTCTGCAACAAGGTCTCGTGTCTCGACTCATCCCTCATGGGTGGATATGATCAAGGTCGGTGGCAGGCGCTACACCATTTGCACATTTCCGTTGCAGACTCTCAAATCTAACTCTAGGAGTGTATCATCGCTCATCCTGACGAAGCCCGCACCGGTGTTTCACGTCCCACGATCAAGAAGGTCCGTGCTCGACCTTCAACCATGTTTTTTCCCCTTGCCCCTCTCACCGATCAACTAGTTCGTCGAATCCAAGTACCATGTTGCACTCGATCATGCTGCTGCTAGCCAGCTTAACCGTGCAATCACCTCGGGAAGCGAGAAAGGCACATTCCTTCTCCCGAAAGGTTGGCAGGCCCCTCAGTCTGACTTTGCCACAAGTTTCAATGTATCTGCACAGGACCCTCGGGAAAAGTTAAACTTGCACCCAAGGCTCGTACGGACGCTGCAAAAGAGGTTTGTAGTCGCTGTTGTCGCTGTTGTCGCAGATTTTTTGATGGATATTCTTTGGCGTGACATTAAGAATGCTAAACCTGTCTCGAAGAAGTCCACATCTACCAAGGCTGTAGCTACCAAGGCTCCTGCGACCAAGGCAAAGGTTACCACAGTAAAGCCTGTTGCTGCAAAGAAAGCTCCAGCAGTCAAGGCACCTGCGAAAGCTAAGGCTTCCACTACGACCGCGAAGACGAAACGCGTCGCCACAAAGACTAGTGCTGTGAAGCCTGCTAAGAAATCGGTCCCTGTTGCTAAGACTGCGACGGCCAAGAAACCTGCAACGACGAAGAAAACGACCATCGCGAAGAAAGGAGCTGTCAAGAAGGTACTTAACTACAGTTGTCAGCTGGCAGTCTGACCTTTCCTCATCTTGAACGTCCTTCAGTCTGTTATTGGCGAAGCGAAGAAGCCCGTGAAGAGAGCCCCAGTAGCCAAAACTAAGGCTGCTACTAAGGCTGCTGCCAAAGCGAAACCTGCCTCCAAGACCAAGCCTGCTTCCAAGTCTTCTACCAAGAAGCCGGCCTCTCAGAAGGTTAAATTTGCATTCTTTCCCCTTCAAGTGCCATGTGCTGAGATAGGTCACAGGCCTGAGTACGTCTACCTCCCTATATACAGCGACATCTGATCTTCGGGTTTGTCGACTTGTGATGTATGTGTATTTGTAAGTATTGGTGTAAGGTCTTGGTCTCTTTCTTGCGTGACTGGTGTATATCTCGAGTATCTAATCATCTCTCTGTACCGTATATGAACCTTCCCAAATTACGAGAGTCCTATCTTATTTAGCCTTTTGAACAATGAACCATGAGCCTTGTAAATGTGCAGGTCGAGTTAACAACTGTGTCTTTCCAAGTACATACTACATAAATGCTAGAGATTGGACGACTGGATATATTTGCTGGGATAAATTCACACTTGGACTTGGAAAAGAGGGGAAGAAGGGAATACTTTCTTGGCAACCTCGGTCCATATTGCAGTCAGGTTATTGACACTGTAACAGAGGTTAAATTCCCATTGGGAGAGGCCAGAGCAGGGCACACACTTGTCAAAAGTCAGTTCAAAGTTAAGGTCAGCAGGGTGGTCTTGCCACTCTAAGTGGAATCGTTCAAAACGTCTCTGGTTGACAGCCGCGAGATTTGCATACCTTCTGGTTCATCTATATCGTCGATACCAAAACCGAGTCTCCATGTGATGCCTTGGACGCTATTCGTGAGGCTAGGGTGACGAATATTAACGGCCTTCTACAGAAAGATAGATAGAGTTCCTCTCACAAATCGGGTGGCGCAAGCTCATGGTCCTTCAGTCCCGTGGACTTGAGGCGCATAGTTCAGAGCCAAACGCTGAGGAACGAACAAAAGTACGTACTTTTATTTCAGTGTCAATGGTCGAAAACCCAGTGGACTGGCCCCCGACTGTCCCGCAATATTCCTGGGGAATGCCTTTCTTTCCGCCGATGACGACCGTTTTGACTCCATCACGTTTGGACATGGTTATCTACAACCAGAGTTTTCGGGAAAGGTAATATTCACAAGGCAACAATACTCACACTAAATAGCGAGCAAGAGCTTGCACATCTGGGGCAGACAGAGTCAAATAAGACAATGCTAACATAGAAAACTCTCGACATACCTCCCGTTTGACACAATCACAACGTCTTTCGGATTAAACAAAGCTTTCTCTGGAGGATCCCAACTAAAAGGTTGGCATTCTTGTCCCAATCTGATACCGCCATTAAGTTGCCGGTGAGTCACTCGAGTTGAAGAGACGCACCTGGGAGAGAAAGCATCCTTATGCCCATTGATGCTCTTGACTGTGGGTGTAAACCACTTGGTCGGCTCTGAAAATGGTAGATGTGAAGCATTAGTCCATTGTATAGGATTGTAGTACGAGAGTTCATCAGGGTCTCCGCCTTCGGATATCTTCTTTACGATCGACTGGGCAAGTGGACCTGCGCGAATCGTAGTATCTAGCCCTGCCTGAGGCTCAGTTGTATACTTTGGACCTATGATCTGATATATGTCGGAATCCGCGTCGTTAAGTAGCAAAGGGAAATAAAGCGTACGATTCTGTGCAACCACTGTATGAAAACAATTGATGATCGGATTCAGAGCAAAGTGTTTTCAGTCCCAACTTACATGCGCAATACAAATGTATCCTGTGATAATTATCAGTATGATGCGAGAGACTAAGGATGGTGGCTCACCTCCACCGTTGTTTGTCTTGGGCAGAACAAATCATTAGTTGAGCCGAATACAAGGACGAATGAACGACATACTACATCCACGACTAGCCTAGTGGCCCCTCTAGCTTTCAGTTCCTGAAGGCCATCGAGCAAACTTTGCCCGAAGATGGTGAAGTTTTCTGCAGAAAAACTTCCAAGTGCGAGGACACCAGTGACTTTGTCCTCGAGAAGATAAAATTGGGCCACGCTATAGCTTTCATTTAAAGAAGTCATAGATGGCTGTAGTTCCTCAGGAAGCTTGATGTCGGACATGGGCATTCCGTCAAGAATGACGTTTATCGCATGTCGCCTCGCCTCCCGAGGGTTGACAGGAGCCTGTTGCTGAAAGTACGATATTGAGTCGGCGTCTTCCAATGCTGCCAGTGTGAAGTCAGCACTATATAAATTATGCCCGTTGGTGTTCTTCGTGGCGCGACAGTTATTTTCCAAATAGGATGGAAGGTCAGTGAAGTTCTTGGAAGCCGACCCAAACCTAGACCTGTATGGCAACTGATTGATTAGCGTGATTACCAACGTCTCGCACGTCTTTCGAAGATTATTCTATTTTACTTACCACGAATTGATCGACGGTACTACTGTTGATGCGTTGGATTGTCAGCGAAACGAAGTCAACGAGGGGATGTACTTGTTGGGCAAAGTTTCCCATGGTATATTCCCATCCTTTTGGACCGCGGTGGTAACTGGCAAAGAATCTGACAATAACGAAAGTCGGATCAGCACCAGCTACTCCACATGCTCGCAGAGCTTACGAGTTCTGGCGAGTTGCAAACGATTGGTAGCCACCGGTGACCAAAGCATTAGCATTGACAGCTACGAAGGGATCTTGTCCGTTGATCAATAGCACTTTCGCTCCCGACAACTGCGAGAAACTTGTTCGCAATGACTCTGACTACAAAGAGAAATACATACGGAGCTAAGATTTCCAGTAAGTTCTCCTGGAAGTGCATCATCCCAGAACTGAATTTCCTCTCCGAATTCTGCAGAGGCAACTGTATAAGCTTCTGGTGCAATGTAGACGCTTTGTGTTCCATCCGAATCTGTCAGTAGAACAAGAGGTATCGGAAGGTATGTCACATAAAGCGCTAGAGAGACGGTGAGTAATTTATTTGGCAACTGAGATAGCCTGAAGTCATTTACAGTCATAACAATAATTGTAGACTCCGCAATGGCCGTCATTCACGCGCTTGAAGGAGCGGTACAGGTCCAGGTGCAAATCAAAGTCAGATTCATAGCTCTTCTGGCTTATTTTTGCTAAATCGGCCTTCAAGTCTTCATGGACATCTTGGTTATAGGGTGAGGGTGCTTGGATTTGGTAGTTCACGGATGTGTGAAAAGCAAGGGTCTTATTTACGACTTCTATAATCTGGAAACCATCTCACACCATGAGATCCCATACGCGACAAGTGAAGGAACTTACATTGGCTTTGATATCAGAATCCACTGGGGTTGCAGACATACAGGCACGCGCTTCACGCGGTAGAACCCACTTCTTCCCAGCGATAGCAGCGCATGGATCGATAGGCAGCGACCCAAAGACTGAAGTGAGCCCAAAAGACATAAGCCAGAAGATATGGCCTCTCCCCATGGTTAGACAGTTGACGATGCTACGTATAGGGCTGCTCAATTCTGGTGGTACAGTTCGGTACAGTTTGAAACTGGTACAGAACGCATGGAGTTCAGAGTCCGCTGTTAGCCGACTATGACCAGGAACCCACTCCCGCTCGCTTAACGGAGCCCACCCCAAATGGGACAGTCTCTCCGTTGAACATACAAGATGACTCTGAGATATGTAGTGATACCTTCTCTCCAAATTAGCGCGGCTCAGAGGAGATATTGTACATTACCCAGTCTTTCTGAGTCTATTGAAATGGAGGTGCTTGTACGAGTGTTCATCGAAAGGTGTAGCAGATAACATACAGAGGACGCGGACCTGGGCCGCGTGAGGCCGGGGATGGTTCCTGGCGGCATAGTCGGCCAACAGCGGATTCTGAACTACACGCATTCTGTACCAGTTTCA